>JBBYHK010502104.1:0-14364 GCA_038382065.1 Adansonia grandidieri | reverse complement strand
AATATTTATATTAAATCTCAAATTATTTTTGAAATAATTAAAAATAATATATATTATATATAAACTATATAATATATTATATTAATATATATCATATAATAAAAATAAATCTTTTATTAAATAATTAGTATTTAAAAATAATAAAAAATATTTGATATTATGCTAACATACTGTTTAGCTGCAGGCAGTGAAAAAGGACGGAAGGTGTAAAAAAATTGAAAAAGAATTACAAAAAAATAAAAGTTAATAATAATTATTAAAAAAATGAAAGTATGAAAAATAATTTTAAAAATGAAAATACTAATAATTAAAAATATTAATAAGAAAATTGTAATTACTATTTTACCCATATTTTTCATCTTATCTTTTGGTTGCTTTTCTCCCTGACAGTAATTTGTGGATGTTATAAATTATATATATTAAATTATAATATTCAGTATTTACTATTTATTTTTTTGTTTTAAATATTAAAAATTAAAATTTTTTTATCTAAACAAAGATCTTTAAAGATAGAGAGTTATGATTATCTCACTATACAAAAATAATCAACTGTATTTTTTAGTTTTTGGTTACAAGTTTATTTCTTTTTTGGTTTTCATTGAAACGTCATCCTCTCACTATATAAGAGTAATCAACTTTAGCATATATGAAGCTATACTCAAGGTGATGTCCATCATACATGAACACAAATACTTTGTATATGTGCTTTAGCATATTTTTTTTATATTTTTTTATATATAATATATTATATTATATTATATTATATATATTATTATATTATATCTATAAAATTACATTATATTATATGTGTATCATATAATGTATATTGCATAAAATATGTATAATATATATTATTTTTAATTTGAGAAAAATAATTTGATTTAATATTAAATATTTTTAATTTTTATTATTTTTATATTAATCTAGCATTTAATATAATTCAAGCTTATTTTATAATTCAAAATTATGTATATAAAATCTTGAATTATTATATAAAAATAATAAAATAAAAATTTATATTAAATTTCAAATTTTTATATAAAAAATAGTAACTAAATATACGAATAACTATAATTAAATGCACGAAATATTATAATTAAAGTACGACTCACCATAACTAAAATGTATGAATGATTATAACTATATGTACGAATCATCATAACTGATGTACGAAATGACTATAACTAAATGTATAAATCGACTCCCACTGAATTGCTACCAGAGACAAAGGCAGCCAAAATATAAGACAAAAAATAAAGGTAAATGATAATTACAGTTTCTTTATAAATAATTCCAGTAATTATTATTATTTTTTAAAATTATTTTTTTAACTTTATGCTTTTAATAATTATTATTACATTTAACTTTTTTAAAAAAATTTTCTTTTACCCGATTAATAAGTTAATAAAGTAATTCAAATCTAATAAGTTTTTTTATTTTAAACTCATAACAAACTTATTCTACTCTAAAATTTTCCAGACTCTCGAACAACATAATTATGCACAAGACGGTCGGCCATTACATCAAGTCGTCAAATCATGTTTGTTTTCGTGAAAATGAATCCTTGATTTTTTTTTTTTTAATTTGTTTATAAATTGTCAATAAAGACAGAAAGAGAACGGCAACAGGAGTCTAGAAATTGGAACTGAAGAATTAAAAAAAAAAAAAATCAATGTCAGAGAGTGGGACCAACTTCCAATTCTATGGATGAGTGGGGACCACTGTGGCTTCATTCACACTTTTTCTCTTTGCAACTTAGAACCCTCCCTTCCTTCCCTTTGCTTCTTGTCTTTGTCTTCATTTCTTTGCAAATTTTCTTTTCTTGTCTAACAGTCTGTCTCAGTATTTTAAAACTATTTATCTTCCCTCTTCACCTCTACTTGTTATTGCAAACTAGAAAAACACCCATTTCCTCTTTTGTTTTGTTTTGTGTTTTTTTATTTTTCCCCTAAAGAGCTTGAAAAATGTTTTATTGTTGAAGGAATGCATCAAGATCTCTTTCTTTGCTCATTATTGCTCCACATTATGCGTTTTTTTTTTTTCCTAATGCTTAGTGGTTCCAATGATCACATTCCCACATTGCCGCCTTTGCATTGAATAATGCCAACTTTATAGTCTTCAAAGATCTTGCATCCCTCATTTCTCCCTTTCACGCATTGTCTGCTCGGTATTTCACTATGAAATTTGGTGAGTCTTTTTCAGAATATTTTTCTCTCTTAATCCAGAAGTGTTTTTTTTTTAATTCTCTTTTGCGTTTTCTTTTTGTGGGTTATGATTTATTTATAGAAGATCTTAAGTCTTTGTTTTTTTAGCGGATCAGCTTATATTTGTTTTCTACATATGATTCTTTATTCCCACTTTTTTTTTCCGTCCTAATTTTGGTATATAGGAGTCCTACAATTACAATGAATTTGATTTGATGGAATCTGGTAACGTGCTTTTAATTGTGAATAATGTGTTTTGAGATTTCCAATCAGCTGCATTTAGATCCAATAACTCTTGTTTGCTTCAATTCTTTCCTTGAAATGAACTTCGGATGAGTTGTTCTAAGTTTGATATGAGATTGGAGTGTATGAGATTAGAGTGGTTAGTTCCATGCTTTTATGCGGCTGGATTCTTGGATTCTCTTAATTCCTCGACAAAATATGAAAATTAACAATTTTAAATTCGACACGTACAACCGCTGAACGACTTACCTCAAATATGCAATGAATTGTTGTCTTTAATGGTGGCATAATCAGTGTGATCAGCTACTGCCATATGTTTTCTCTATATGTTACATTCTGGTTCCTTGAGGATCTGTGCAGCTCCTGCTTGGTTTTCCTAAATTTTCTATCAGATACCTGTTTAGAATGTTTTCTCTCTACTTGAGACATTCTTTCAGAATATAAAACTTCTATTCCTGAAGGCACTGCATCAAAATCATTGCCGTTTATTAGCGTTTCGTATTTAAACCTTGATAAATTTCTACAACCAAATTGTGTGTGCCTGATGTAGAACAAGTACACTCAAATTAAAATACCCAAGAAATAATCCGAATTATCTCCATCAAAATTGTCCAAAATCTCGCCTTTTTCAAACCGATGCTTAGATAACTAGATTGCCTTAGCATTATCTTATGAGTGCATGACTGAAGTTCTTAGCGGAACATTTTGTCCATGTCTAATGTTCAGCATGACTGCGATTCTCATGGTTTTTATTTTATTTTTTTGGTTTCCTGATAATTTACTCAGGCTCTCAACAAAATGATTGGGCCTCCTCCCCTGGGCAAAGTTTGAATGGAAGTTTCAGAAAGTTTACATCTGGTTAGTATGTAATTCTAACATCCAACTACCAGCAAACTAGCGGGTTACAAATTTTCCATCTCTATTCTTTTTGGCACTTTTTGCCCTGTTGTGGTTCTATGGACATTTTACTAGAATCATTGGAACAATTTCTCATTGAAGTAGAAAAATGATGTTACAATAAGGTGCTTGATGAAACTTGAGCACGTACTGTGTAACGGTCCTTAATTAATATGTTATCCATAATTCCTGCAATCTCGTTTTGCTAAAATCCAGGGAAAGTTATAAATCTACTCCAAGGAAAAGGAACTTGACTTTGACAGTGGACGTTGACCAAAACTATCCTTTTATCTATTAATACTATTCTTCTTCTTCTTCTTCTTCTTTTGAAAGTAGAAGTCTGATTATTCTGGTAATAAAAAAAATTACATTAACATATAGTGTTTTATGCCAAAGAAAAGATTAATATAGTATGTCCACAGGATCTAATTGACTTGACATCAGGCTTCATTTCAATAAGTCCACCATGTATTGCACAAAATGATGTTAATATTGCTGTTTTTTTTCCTTGTTTTACAAAGTAAAAGCCATGCTGCCCTTTTTCTTTTCTTTGATCTCTTTGTTTTCCCTATTTTGCTCTCCTTGTTCTTGAAAAGTAAATATCATGCTTTTGATGGTTATTCCTGTCTCCCTTCTCAAATCTCTTTGGGAAACCAGCATATATTTCTTTATATTTTGGCAAAGAACTCTTTTTTCCACCCAACCATACTCTACTGTAAAATTTTGAAAACTGGTATTAATGCAGACTCTTACTAATAATTGGGTCAGGTTTTCTTCGAAATGATTTGGATTCCTCTCCAGAGCAAAGCTTACATGGAAGTTTAAGAAAATCCAACTCCTGTTCGTTCTACAGGCTCATCTTCTTTTTATTTGACTTTCTCTTGAGGAAATGCCACCTAACCCCTCGCCATTTACAAAAACTATATCCTATTTTCATCTTTATTTTGCTTGATTGTCATTGTGCATAATGCATTTATGGTCCATCATGAGACCATGACATAGATGTATATATTATTTTGTTGTTTTTGCAAATGTTGCATAATTATATAACCTAAGTTGCAAACTCAGATAAAAAACATCATATTCTTGTTAAGGTGAAATAAGGTAAAATTGTTAGCTCGCACCATTATATATGCACTAAAATTGCATAAGCAGACATGCATATGTTCACAAGTGGATAGTACGAGCATCGCAATACTACAAAACTTATCTTAATTCACTTTTATTTTTCAATAAATCTTTGGCCTTGCATCTGATCATTTAGCTTAGTGGTTGCTGCTTGGCCCCCATACTCAAAGAGCAGGGGCCAAACCCCACTTCCCCACTTTTTTTTTTTTTTAAATTCCTCAGTCTTCCCTGGTTCCATTGCCCATAGAATAACTTATGCATGCAATTGTCCAATTTCTGTGTCATACGTTTAGCTTTTTCTCGTTTGTAACTAATACTCGATAAATGAAAAATATTGGGATTGTAATATGATGCAGTTATCTCCAGCCGTAGTTTGTCTGTAATTTCATCTTCAAGCAGGCTCTTTCCAACTTCAAGAAGAGTCTACAAGGACCTGAAGGAAGTTAGAAATAACTTTGTTGACCAGGAGTTATTTGAACAGATTCTTAAGGATTGGGTTTTGGAAAATTCTTGTGTGGATAGTGTCACAGGGGGGCAGTCTTTTTTTAGGTCCCCATTTCTTATTGATGAACTGCGCAAGCTTGATTTAGCATTGGAAGGGGTTTTATTTCAGCAACTGTGCCGTATGCCATGTTCTCCTTATGCTTCTAATGGTTTAAAGGAAGATGAGTATCTTGCTTTGAAAGACTTTCTTCATGCAATTGTATATGGCCTGTGGCGTACTTTTTGGCACAAAAGTGGATCATTGCCATTCTTTTTGTCTTGTCTCCGTCATCCTGTATCTAAGTTTTATTCTGTCGAGAAGGCAATATCAAGAGGAATGCTAGAAGAGCTACGTGGTTTAGCTTTAATATCTAAAAGTGGAAATGATCTAAAAGTTAATTGGGATCAAGTAGTGGTTTTTGCCTTATTTAGACAAGATATACTGTCTGGAAGCAAGTTAAGATTGTCTGGTAGCACCATATGTGAAGCCCTATTTTATGGCGTTCATATACTTATTTCTAAGAGTTTGAGCAAGTCCAGAACCATTGCTACTGATTCTGTTTTCATTATAGTTTTTAATTCTAAATTTGGTGCAGTGGTAAAACTTGGAGGTGATCTTAGCAGACTTGAATTGAACGCTGCTGATCCGTACCAGTCTGTGGTCCAATGGATAAAATGTCATGCTGAAGTCCTTGTTTCATCAGCGGACAGAATATGGAATAAGCTTGGGAATGCAAATTGGGGAGACCTGGGGACTCTTCAAGTACAGTTAGCTATCTTCTATTCCATTATTCAGCGGATTGGACCACCAAGAAAGTCAATAGCCTCATTGGCCTCAGATCATAGCCTTCGTCTGCAGAAGCGTAGGATAGAATGCCACCTAGCTGAGTATGAAAATGCTATAGTACCTTACCAACATGATGGTTATCAACATGGAGAGATTATTGAACTTGACCATAGTGATAATCCCCGAGTAGAGAATGCATTGAAGCTTAAGCAGGGCGAGATATTGCTATTGGAGGACCAACAACAGGGCCAGAAAAGTTTCCAGATACAGGAGTCCTTCATAGGAGGCAACTATTTTCTATATGGTGCTATTTCTTTAGATTATCCTGCACAGTTGTTAACTTTGTATGTTGGTGCCCATCCATCCAGACTCGAACCTTCTTGGGAGGATATGAGTCTATGGTATCAAGTGCAAAGGCAAACGAAGGTACTAAACATATTGAAACAGCAAGGGATTTCAAGCAAATATTTGCCTGAAATAATTGCCTCTGGCAGAATTTTACATTCTGGTCATTGCAAAAAGCCGAGTCCAAGTGGACGATGCGATCATCCTTGGTGTGGAACCCCAATTCTTGTTACATATCCAGTTGGGGAACCACTTTCATATATAGTTGTTAGGGACGGCCCATTCTCCTCAGATGATGCATTACGGTGCTGCCGAGACTGCCTAACTGCTCTAAGAAGTGCAGCAACTGCCAATGTCCTCCATGGTGATATTGCTCCTGCAAACATAATCCGTGTTTTTGACATGCAAGGTACAAGAAACAAAGTATCGTATGTCCCAATTTCATGGGGTCGTGCAGTTTTGGAAGACAGGGACAGCCCAGCAATAAATTTGCAGTTCTCGTCCTCTCATGCGCTTCAGCATGGGAAACTCTGTCCCTCATCTGATGCTGAGAGCCTTGTCTACCTCCTTCTCTTTGTTTGTGGGGGCACAACGCAGCAACAGGATTCTATTGAATCTGCTCTGCAATGGAGGGAGAAAAGCTGGGCAACACGATCAATTCAGCAGCATCTAGGTGAAGTTTCACCTTTACTGAAGGCATTTGCTGATTATGTGGATAGTCTTTGTGGAACACCATATCCAGTTGATTATGATATTTGGTTGAAAAGGCTTAACAGAGCCGTGGATGGATCTGGGTCAGCCGATAGAGGCAAAATGATTGAAGAAGTTGCAATAACGTTGAAATTGGAAGATGTCGCTGAGTCTTCAGGGACCTCTGGGGGTGCTACTTGATGTTCATGCTGGGTGGAGGAACGAGTTTTGAAGGAACTTGTTTGTTTTTGTAACTAACCTTCTTCTTCAAGGTAGCTAACTGTCCTTGGCTGAGATTCAATTGTTTTATTTTTTTCATTAAGTGTTGTAAAGCAATAGGTCTTTCCTCTCCTATGTTGTGATTTATGCAAACAAGCGATTGCAATGTAAAATGTGAATTTGCCAAAATTGTTCCTTGTGTTGCTTGAAGTTAAATTCAGGAACTTCAATTTAAACTGTAGAAACTTGAGTGCCAGATAAATTCATCATATACAGCTGCATTTTAAATGGCCCGTTGATTCCAATATCAACAAGAAGCTTGTTGTAAGGTTTAAAAAAATGGACCGGTGGTCAAACTGATAAGACTTCCGATTTTCGATTTGATCATCTGTTATAATAAAATAATTTTAAATATAAAAATTCATTTTAATATTAAATAAAAATTGAATATAATAATAATTAATAAAAATATGTATTTTGCTAAATAATATGATTTTTAATATAAAAATAAAAAGGTTAAAGTTTCGAATTTCATCGTACTAAAAGAAATTTAAAAAATATATATATTTATAAAATAAATATAAAATCGATTTTTATCAGTTTTATCTAGTTTTTATTGGTTTCTAATTGGTTGAACAATTTTTTTGTTGATCCTATAGATTTTCGATTTTAAGATCTTATAATTTAATTTCTAATTAAACTAATTCAACTAATCCAATTTGATTTTTTTTACTCAGGGGCTAAACTGGATTAGTTTGTTGCAGAAACGAGGTCAATATAGGGCCAGAAGAGGAGAGGGTTGATGAGAGTTAATATTAATCGATTTAAAAAGTGATTAACAAGGAATTAATTGCGATCAAGGAAGACGATATCACATCTGAAAAGAGCCGGATATTCTCGGGCTTGTAAGAGCTATTTATTGTGGTAGCGCAAGAGAAAGCATATTTGAAAGGACTAAATCTAATTTTGAAACCCGGGAATTCTGGGCAGTTGTCAAAGCGTCTGTGCTTTGATAATATTAAAGAGAAATGGCAAAATAAATTGAACTGGAAAATTTACGTAAAAAAACTTGAGCTTGCGCTTAAATTAGATTTGATTTTGATAAAAGAGTTAAAACCTTGAATTAGAAAAAATATAAAGTTGAAATAGCCTGAATTTGAAAAAAATTCAAATCTAATTTAATATTAAAAATAAAAATGATAAATAGCAATTAAATAATTTTTTATTAAGCAAAAATTTTTAATTTTTAATTTTATTTGAATATTTTTTAATAATTTAATTAAATATTAAAAGTTTAATTTATATTTTATATATGATGAAATAATAATTCATCAAAGAATAAATCATATCTTGAGCTTTGAAAATATTATCAACGAAGTATATCATCCATTTATCATATTTTTTTAATTTAATTAGTTAAACTTGTTGGATATTGAGTGTTTATGTATTTTAATAGTGAATTTTTAAGTGTTTCTTTGAATATTATTTTTATTATATTATAGTTGTTTCAAGTAATAATAATTAGACTCCGATAATAGTATAATAAAATAATAACGTAAATAAAAAAAGTGAAAGTCATAGTAAATAATACCATATCAAAAATGAAAAAAAAAATCATATTTAAGACTTAGACTAGCAACTAGACTTATCCACGAGACAAGCAAGCGACTTGATTGGATCTGAGCCTAAGTCTTAGACTTGAGTTTCGGATTGACTCATAGTGTTTTTTTAAAATAAAATAATATATTTTTATTTAAATCAAATTATAAAATACATAAATATTAATATAAAAATAATTATTTTAATATTATAAAAAGTAATCCTGGCCTAAATGGAGGGGCTGAGCTAGGTCAAATTTGAGCTTGGGCTTAAAATTTAAATTTTTTTAAACCATGGCCTCACTCATGGACGCCTCTATTAGCAACATAATATAAGAGAATATAAAGATGACATCATAAAACAATAAAAATCAAGTTAAAAAAAGGTTAAAGCAAGTGCGGAAGCACTTTTGAAAACTAAATTTAATAGTACTTAAACTGTAAAAAAGAAAAAAAATATAATATAAAAACACTAAATGACTAAAAAAAATTATGATCTTGATCAATTTATAAAAAAATTTAATTCATCTGTTGTTTCTAGGTATCGCTCCACTGTTCAAAAAATCAAACCTATAAATTATTATAGATAAAAATTTTATTAACTCTTTATGGTTGTAAAACTAATATTAAAAGTATATTTAAAAAATAAAATATATAGCTAAATAACATAAACAAAATATAATTTTGTGCTGGGGATGTCTTATTTTAATATTTTTATAAAAATATTGTAAAAAATATAATAATACTATTAATAATTTATTGATACTTATTTTATGTATTATTTTATTTATATTTTGTTTTGAGAGAAATGTTTTATACATAACTCTTTTAAAAATTTTAGTTTTCTATGTCCTAATATATTATAATATAGATATAATCATATAACATAACTAGAATATGTAGATATGTCCAAATTTATATAAAATAAATTATTAATATATCAAATTTATACAAAAATATAATACTTTGAATACGACTATGAAATAAAAAGTAATACAAATACAAACATAACGAGTAACGATATATGATACAAAATTAAAAATTTCAAATGCAACATAATTATACAATGCAAACATAATTAAAAATAATTAAAATATGACATACACAAAACATGTCAATTATTTTAAATATCACTATAATTAATTTGTAATATATAATATAATAATAATAAATTATTTAAAAATTAATTATATATATATAAATATAGATTTTCATAAATAAATATATTAAAAATATCATATTATAATAAAAATTTACTTAAAAATAATAATTTAATAATCTACTTTTAAAAACATTAAATTACGTAAAAGTGATTATAATTAATATAAAAAATGATATAAAACATACTAAAATTTAAATCTAAACTCGAACTTAAAAAACCTTAAATTTGAATAAATCCAAACTCAAATAAATCTAAACTCAAAAAAAATTAAATTTAAATAAGTTTCGATCCAAACCTATCCGAAATAGCTCAATTGTCACATCAATTATTAAACACAAATAAGTGTGATAAAGTTAAAATCAAGGAATCAATGACAATCCAAACCAAATAAATAATTATTGTAATAATTAATTTTCCAAAGAAAATGAAATGGAATTTGGTCGAATTGGGCTGGATTGTCGACTGGCATTATCTTGGGTCGATTAGCGAGCTAGGTCTAGCTAAATCAAATTTCTCATTTCAGGATCAAAATGCACTTGACTTTTTTTTTTTTTTTGTGGGCCGGGGGGGGGGGGGATGTGTTTTGGACGAATTTGGGGACGTGGATGCCTTCGGCAGTAGCTATACCGATCGGTGGAGGATGCACAGATGATACATGATTAACGGTCCGACTCTCTGAAAGATTGTTCAGTGGAATTGACATGTTATTGTAACAAATTTCATGGGTTAGGACTTAAAAAGGAAAACATTTAAACACCAAGGAGTTGCCACCAAATTGTTAGCCAGCACCTAAAAAAGTTTAGCTCTGAAAAAAGCTTTAAATTTTATTAAGATATGTTAAAATGAAAAATTTTTAAGGTTTGCATAAAAACCAAAGAAATTAGAGTAAAGTTGAGAAAATGGTTATGAGTGGGAAAATTATTAACATTATTGTAACTCTAGTTCGAAAACAATACTAACTATTATATGTTATCTTTTAATCTTGACAAAAATATATCGTAATTTCAATAATTAAAAAATTCCCTTAAAGTCTTTTATTTATCCTTTTTGATAAAACCTTTTAATTAGTAATTAATTTAAATGTTTAATGTCCGAGAATTTTATCTAAATTCCTGGCAAAATTCATAAAACCACCTTTCGTTTAAGAAATTTCACAATGAACTATCAAATGTAAATGATATTCATTTGTAAACAATTATTATTGGAAAATCCAAAAGAGTCTGATACTGGAATGCCATGGGAATGGCTTTGAATGCCCAACATGGGCAAAACGGTTCTAACTTAAAAACAAGGGGAATTCAGATATGGAGGGCATCCGAATAGTCAAGAAAAATTTTATAGAAGCTGAAAATCAAAATTTGAGCATTCAAATGTCATCGAAAGAGCATTTGAATCCTTTTTTTTTTTTTTTTGGAAGTCAATTTTTAAATTAAAAAAAAAAAAGCATCTTAAAGCCCAATCGAGGTCGGGTATCTACATGTTCCACTTTAAAACTTACGTAGCTCTCTTTAAAAAATGGTGCACCAGAATGCCATGAATAGGGCATTTGGATACCTTCTGACATGCCCTGAAACTCATCTTAAAATTGCTATCAATACCAATCTGAGGATGAAAAACCAACAAATACAAAATTTAAAATATTTTGAAATGAAAACAATTTTTTTTTGGGGGGTTCAAAGAAAATCTTTTAAAAAATTTATCCCAAGTTTTAAAAGGGATGAACAAGGGAATTATTTGTCGTTGGGTTTTAAAAACAAAACTTGTAAACTTTTATTTCTTTTTTCAATATGTTTTTTTCACTTTATTTTGCATGGAAAACTTTAAAAACTAGTTCTAACCATTAACCAATAAATCCAAGGGAATATTTGAAGAAATTTTGAAATGAGGGATTCAAGGATAGTCATGGCATTTGAATCGGCTTCATCCATCACCAACCGCCATTATAGTTATGGATCATCAAATTCATGGCATCATCGATTTTTTGAAAACTGGTTTTAGAAGGAAATTTTTAAAACTAAAGCTATAAATTAGCAAAAACAATCCAAAAGCAAGAACTCAAAGATAAAATTAGAGTTTCAAGAGCTAGGAAGTGAAACAAAAGAATCAACCTTGGTTAAATCCCATCAAATAGCCCTTCCTCCTTTTTTCCTTCTTTCTTTCTTTCCTTTTTTCCCCCTTTTCTTTATCTCTTTTTCCTATCTCAGGTCTTAGTTAACTCCAACCCAAATGCCCAAAAAACTACCACATGTTAAGTTCTTACTTTATGATTAACCAATCGTTCCCAAAAGGTATATGGATACTTAGGATTGACATATGAGTGTTTGTTATAAAAACAAATTCACTGAACATGGTTCACTTTTAAGAAATATATTTGACATCTCACTCAAATGTTTATAGAAATTTCTCTTGCATCAATTGTATTAGTCTTCAAATTTTTTACACCAGGTTATCTTGTACATGAATTATCACACTTTGGTTTCATCTAACACCCTAATAAAAAGCCTAACTGGGGTGATTTTGAGTACAGCATAAAGCATGCCATAGTAAACAAACTATCAAGAATGGATTTACTACTCCAAGTGATAACAAGGAGCCATATCTTGTTTGTTTTTAGTTTAGGTTAATTTGATGTAGTCTTTGGTTAAAGCATAATGAATGTAGAATCTTGAAAATATTCTAAAATTCATAAAGTTAATTATGAGTTGCAAGAACTAATATAAAAAGGTGTTATGAGATTTACTGGACTATACTCATGGTCTTTTCAAGATATATAGTGAAATGATTTAGTTACACTAATTTACTGATTATTCAAATGTTAAGTCAAAACCATAATAACTTTCTAATATGTGGGTTGCTACGCTACATTGCTAGATGTTACTTAAGATCTATAAATATAAATCTATTGACCACAATTGTACTTGGATTACAATTTATATTTATATTGTTTACATGTTGAAAACCTAATGGGCTAAAAACTCATTGACCACTTTTTTCTTTTTTCTAAAAGTAGAATTCGATTAAAGGGGACCTAATTGAACAAAAGCATAAAAAGGATAAGAGACTTAATTAAAATGCTCCAAGGGGAGAAAACAACATAAAAAGAGAAATGCTAATCTAAGATTTCGGTGAAGGCATTGGTATATATAATCCTTGTTATGCAACACCATTGTGTACAATTGAGCAAAAAATTTTTTGCTCAATTATTTTTTAACCTAGCCATGTATCCAAGTGTAAAGAGGAGAATTGTTGTTCTTGGCTTTTCCCAAATTAACCACAAACAACTATTAAATGTAATTGCTTTAAGGTTGTTAGCCTTGATTTTGGTTTTGATATAACAAACAAACTTAAGTTAAATTAATACTTAACTTCGTATTTTTGTTTAAATTGAAAAGCATCTTTAAAAAATACTAAGTTTGTAATTATTGAGATGTGTTTGAGTCAACAAAAATGATTTCACAAACAAGTTTTGAAGGTTAGTATCGATACAAAGAACATATGCATCGATACTATGCATAAAACCCTCAAACGTATCGATACAGGTTGCTTAGTATCGATACTCACTCCATGAGTATCGATACAGGGCTTGGCAGTAGCCAAAGTTTGTATGAAACCCTCAAATGTATCGCTATAAGTGTATATGTATCGATACAGGCTGCTTAGTATCGATACAAGGTTTAGCAGTAGCCTACGTTTGGCTAAAACTCTCATATGTATCGATGCAAAGGTATCTGTATCGATACAGCTTGCTTTGTATCGATACTCAGACCCCAGAATCAGTACAACAAGTTGTAATGGTCACTTTTTTGAACTATGTATCAATACTATTGGTATTGTATCGATACTGTAGCGCGAGATTGAACGGAAATCAGCACTTATGAAGGCTACAACGACTTTCCAACCACTACATTAAATGCCCAATGTCTATGAATCAATTTGCAGTTATAAATGGAGGTTCCAAACAGCTGAAGAGGCAAAGATATAGATTTCATTGAATCATTGAACAACAAAAGCTCAAAATCATCAAATTCATTATTTTCTACTTGTATCAACTCATACTCTTTAAGTCCATTTGTATCTCATTTTTCTTGTACTTAAATTCTAACAAACATCTGCCTACTAAAGGTTCAATTAGTTTGCAAAATACTTTTTTCATTTCACACATCACAAAAGGGGCTATGTGAAAATGAGTAAAAATATTTGAGAGTTTGGAGTATAATTCTCAAAATATTGGAAATGTTCTATCTAAACTTTAAAAAATAGTTGTGTAAGGTTATACCTTAGCCTTAAAGGTAACAATTTCTTTAATAAATTGTGGGAATGACCTTGGTAAGAAAGTACCACTAAGAGAGGACATAGGTGCTAAATTAAAGGGCCGAACCTTTATACATCCATTGTTGATTTTTCTTTCTTCATCTTATTTTAATTTTCAAAATTACAAAGTTTTTATAGAACCAATTCACCCCTCTCTTGGTTCAATCTCTCCATTGAAGTTAACAAAGGTTGTTCTAAAATCCAGTAATATATATAAAAAAATTCAAATATTTTTCTTAATTTGCATTCCAAGTTATAAAAGAATATCTAATTTTAGAGAAATTAATCTATACATAT
>JBBYHK010502082.1:0-14367 GCA_038382065.1 Adansonia grandidieri | reverse complement strand
TCATACCTCATCGCGCGTAACCAACTCCCGAACCCAAACGGTAAATCTTTGCATTGCATAGACCACGGGATTGATGTTTTGAGTTTCGTAACTCAGAACATAGTTTTCAATAGGCATCTGATCATGCCTACCCTGAAATGATCGGTGGCAACTCCAAGCATTGACCATTTTGCAATGGTCATCCAAGACAATAAGATGAGCGATTCGTCTTATGGTCCCTTTCACTGCACCACAAGTCGAGAATCTGTACAATCTCATTTTCATCACATCGCCAAAAAAGGTCTCAGTTAAGAAGATATTTCCAAGTCAGAAAAATATTTTAAGTCGTACGCACTCATAGATTTGTGAGGATCCACCCCAGGGTACGTTGCGACACTGTCAAGGAGAAAAATAGCCTCATGAAAGATCTTGAGAGTTTGAAGAAAGAGTATGTGGCCTTCAACAAAACAAAAAATTCTCAAAGACTAGGAAAGTCATCAATTGAGTGGAGGATAGAAATTACTACTCTCGAGAGAGAACTGCATCAATGGAGAAAAGCAGTTAGGATCAATTGGGAAAATTTTGTTGAAACCCTACTCTTGCATCAACTTACCAATAGAAGAATGAACGATTAGAAGCGTGAGTCCAGGATTTGAGGGCAAACCGGCTGAAAATAAAGCTTTAACACTCAAAATTTAGAATTTAAAGCTCTTTAAGCTCATCAAGACCAAGTCGATGCACTTACAAGAGCCTCTAAGTAGCCGACACGTGATATTTTACCCACTGAAGCCCATGCATAAGACTTGTTGTATTTCTTGGACCATGCATCACACAACGTAATAGTGTTAGGCATTTTCGAATGCAATCATGTGTAATCGAGACATTTTGTTACTTTAATGAAAGATGCTATTGGTGGAGCTGCCTTTAATTCAATTATCCTTTTTGCATTTGCATGACTAACCTAATTCTTTCATTGTTTTATTCATTCATTCATCTTCATGATCGCATATTCACTCTCATTGCATCAAACATATGCATAAACATATCAGAAAAGCCTAATCTAGTAATAATTTAAAGTGAAGGTAGTCTAAAACATAGAACCTACAATTCATCATTGGTATAACACTCGCAATTGTCCAAAAGCAATGGAAAACGATCACCAAGCCCGCATTGACAGACTTAAACTCATGTATAGGGAGTCTCAAGACCAATAACTTTATAGGAATGAGGACTTCTACGCTTAGATTATCGAACTAACCAAGTTTTTATCTAAGGCATTGAAAGAAAAAGGGCAGACAAGCATAGTCGATGCGAGAAAAGAACCGACATCTTGAAAGTAATTTGAATAGTTATACTGAAGCCATCAATGCTCAAGAAGGGGAATTACATGGAAAACATCCTCTAGCAGCATCTCATCAACTCAGCCATTTGTTTACATCAATCCTGCAATAGCATCTCATTTGATTCAAAGATTTCAAGGCAAAGGCTATTCACCAGCAAGACTTATAGTCTTGAACCTCGATGAGTAAATGGTGTAAGAGAAAGTAAAGGGGTCCTTAAAAAATGGTGAAGACTTGAACCAGCATTAGATATTAGAGAAGCGCCTTTGAGCTATTGAAGAAAGTGACAAATTTGGGATCATGGACGTAAAGCTGTTGGGGCTTGTTCCCAATCTCATCATCCTACCAAAATTTAAAGTGCTAGATTTTGAAAAGTACAATGGGACCACTAACCCTACCACCTATCTTCGCATGTACTATTAAAAAATGGCCAAGTATGAAGAGAACGACAAACTACTAATTCATTACTTTTAAGACAGTCTGACTGTGGCAGCTATTTGATGGTACATAGGGCTTAACCCTGTAAGAATTCATACATGGGTGAATCTGGCTCATGCTTTCCTTGATCAATATAAGCAAGTGTCGAGTTGGGCCTTAGATCATCTTTCCCTCATGAATATGGAAAAGAAAGCCCCTTAGAGCTTCAGGCAATATGCTTAGAGGTGGACAGAGGAAGCAGCTCAAGTTCATCCCTCTTTGACCAAAAAAGAAATGACGATCACGTTTGTCGGCACCTTACTACAAAAGGCTGGCAGGGAATGCCATGAAAAATTTCATCGATATGGTTACATTGAGCAAAATAATCAATAATGCTATAAAAAATGGCAGGATAACCATTAGGGAATCATTCCGATTGGTCAACAGTCAATAAAGAAGGGGAAAGAGAATGAGAGGGATGAAGTTAGTGAAAGTCATGCTAGATTCAATCAAAATCTGCATCAGGCACAAGCTGTATACTTTTCAAAATTGTTGAATCTAGGTTTTACCCTTTATTTATTTGTACCACAACTGGTTCATGCTACCAGCTTCACTCCAACAATAAGCTTTGCACCAAACCTTAATCAAAATGCAGCCCAAAGCACATAACCTCACAATATGAATTACGCGAGAGCTCCAAACAATTAACAAGTACCCCGAGAAAGGAAGCACTTTAAGCCACTCTTTTACTCGTATAAAGAGATCTACTCTCATCTATTGACAAGTCAACTAGTAGCCTTAGTATTCACAAACCCAAGACCATCACTGTACCCCAAGTGGTACTATGAGAATGCCTACTATGAGTGCCACGCTAAAGCACAAAGTCATTCTGTTGAGAATTGCACCTCGTTTAAGAGAAAGGTATAGGGTCTACTAGAAAAAAGAGTAATCAATGTCGAACAAGGTCCTGGACCCAATGTTTGAGCCAATCCACTCCCAAATCATGTTGAACCAAGAATGAATGCAATATTTGATGGGAAAGGTTGTTTGATCAAAAAAAGCATTAGACAAGTCAAAACCCTGATAACCAATGCTTGGCAAGCTTTCGTGAAAGCTGGAATAGTGTCAGATGTTAAAAATCAAATTACAAATGCCACTGAAACATTCTGCTGCCATTACAGTCAAGGGCATGATTTGCAACACTATACATCATTCATAGAAATGGTCCAAAGGATGATGGATTGATTCGAGATTAAATTCTACAAGGATTAATGCCATAGATGAGGAGAGGCCTATTGACAATCGAGTTTTAAGTTATCTATCTCTTATGGGCATGGAAAAGAAAGCTAATGAAAGTTTTAAGTAGTATGCTTTGAGATAAATAGAGGAGGCTGCCTAGATTCATCTGTTATTGACAAAAAAAGAGATAATTGTCAGATTCATCATGCCAGCCCCTTATTATGAAAAGGTAGTGAAAAGCTTCCCGAAAAGCTTCACAAACATGGTCACACTCTGTGGGATGATCAATGAGGCCATGAAAAATGAATCAGGTAGAAAAATATCTACAAATACAAAAGGAAAAGAAAAATGAAGGCTAGTTAGCAACCAAAATCTAGCACTAAAGCCAGTTTATCCCAAACTCATGCTAAGTTAGATTTAAGTAGAATGGTTATTAAAGAGAGCTGCGAGGTTGTAGAAAACATAAAGGAAGTCAAAACACCAATGAATTTGGTTTGGCAAATCTTGGTGAAAGTTAAATTGCTTGATGCAGCCAAAAAAACATAGCAAAAATTGATTACTTCTATGATTTCCATACCGTTTATAGCCACACCCTTCAAACATGTAAAGAATTTCACACTATGGTTTAAAGGATGATGAACGAGGGTAGCATCAAATTCTATGATGAAAAGTGAACCTAGCATACCAAGTCTACAAATGTAAAGCCATATGTGAACATTATGGGAAAAAAGGGAACAATCCTCCTTATGAGGTTGGGAGGCCATTGATTCAGCTTCCATCCCCTTTCCCTTACAAGGGCAATAAAGAGGGGTAATAAAGAGGTTCCTTGGAATTATGAAAGTGAAACCTTGATCACTGGGGAATCTAGTCAACAAACTACAAATGTTGACCTTTTAAAGGTAAGCCCATTGACTCAGAATAAGAGGTGTTATGCCCCAACAGCATTGAGAAATTAAACTAAGTAAGAGAGTACTAATCCTACTCCTTAAATATCGAAGCCTGTAACCAAAGACTGAGACCTGCTAACTATTAAAGAGCCTGTGGGTTTAAAAAAAGCTATGAAATTCCTTAAGTTCATCAAGCACAGCGCATACAATATCATCAATCAATTGAACAAGTAACCCACCAGTGTATCTATGTTGTCACTACACTCAAATTCTAAAACTCATAAGAATGCCCTCCTCAAGGTTTTAAAAGAGGCCTATGTCCCTTCTAACATCTCTATAGGTATGTTGGATCGCCTAGTGAGCAATTCACTATCGACAATTACATATATTTCAATGATGATGAAATCCCACATAGAGGAAGAGGAAACTATAAAGCACTTTATATCACCACATACTGTAAAGGCAACACGTTACCAAAGATGCCCATTGATAATGAGTCAGTTCTAAATGTAATGCCTGTTTCATTGTTAAACAAGCTCCCCATTGACGTATCTCACATCGAGAATGTTCTCATGATGGTAAACGCATTCGATGGAACTTACATAAATGTTATAGGAAACATCATCATTCCCCTTCAAATAGGCCCATGTACTTATGAAGTAAACTTTCATGTGATAGATATTGCCCTATCATACAATTGCCTATTAGGAA
Organism: Adansonia grandidieri; assembly: GCA_038382065.1. NCBI lineage: Eukaryota > Viridiplantae > Streptophyta > Magnoliopsida > Malvales > Malvaceae > Adansonia > Adansonia grandidieri. The sequence continues at coordinate 9,794 of JBBYHK010502082.1, read as the reverse complement.
GGCCTTCGATTCACTCTGTAGGGATAGTACCATCATCTTTAAACCAAAAATTAAAATTTCTCATTGAAAACAAAGTTGTTAGTGTTGGAAGAGAAGAAGATATCATCGCCGCTACCTTAACTGATGCCCTATATGTCAACCCTGATGAAGATATCCTAGAATCCTCTTTCCAATACTTTAAGTTTGTCAATGCAACTTATATCAAGGAAGGGTTGCCAATGGTTGAGCCTCGCCTATCAAAGAGTACTCATATGGATCTGAAGTTAATTATCGACAAAGGTGCCCAAGTTGGAAAGGGACTTAGAAAACACCTTCAAGGAACTGCTGAAGCCTTGAAAGTGATCAACCAGATTGACAAAAAAGGATTGGGATTCAAGCTCTGTGCACAGCAAAAGAGGTAAAAAGCTTAAAAGAATCATGAAAAAAGGATGGCTTGTTTTTCAAAACAAGGCATGGGATATGAATCAACGATATTTCCACCACTTTGAAAAAATTTTGGCCTAGAAGGACATGTGAATACGAGCTCTATGAATGTCATGCTCATGCTGAGCAAGGCATTTGGGTATCTCTCCATTAATGCAACTGATGAGTTAGGGATATCAACTATGGACCGAGTGATTAACCTGTGCCCTTCAGGATTTGTTTCGAGTATTCGGACTAAAACTGAGATTCTTGTACTGTTCAAGTCTGTTTCAAAGTAATGCTATAAACTAAACCTACATGCTTCCACCCAAAAGCATTGTGGGATCCTTTGTATGGGTATCTTTTATTAAGTATTATCAATGAATGTGACTAAGCATTATGCATTTCATCATTTATGTTCATAGTTCTTGCCAACTCTTCGAACTTTCTATACATATTTTCCCACCTATATTATTCTTTTTCCATATTTTTAGGTACCTCGATCAAGGAGACATGAATGTTCATACAAAAATTTTGAAAATCAATTTCGAATAACTAATCTGTGCTGGTGAGGTTGAGTCTAAAGAGAATTATAAAAAGAGCCCATATGTGTAGATCTGCTAAAACTAATTGAATAGGAAGAAAAATAGATATTGCCTCATGAGGAACCCACTAAAACCGTAAACCTTGGAATGAAAAAAGACCCAAAAGAACTTAAATCGAAACCTTTATAAAACTATCAACTCGAGCTAACCTAATAAGTCTCTTTCAAAAATATCAGGATGTGTTCGCCTAGTCCTACCAAGACATGCCTGGATTAGACACCAACATTGTGGTCTATAAACTTCCCCTCAAACCAGAGTGTAAGCTCGTATAACAAAAGCTCAAAAGGATAAAGCCTAAAATGCTTTTGAAAATAAAAGAAGAAGTGAAAAAATAATTTGAAGCAAATTTTCTTGAGGTAGCCAAATATCCTTAATGGGTAGCCAATATAGTCCTAATTCCTAAAAATGATGGTAAAACGTGGATGTGTGTAGACTATAGGGACTTGAACTGAGCCACCCTAAGGATAATATCCCTCTGCCTCACATTGGTACCCTAGTAGACAGCATTAACAAAAATGCACCATTTTCCTTCATGGATGGATTTTTAGGCTATAACCAAATCAAAACAGCAGTTGAAGACAAGGAAAAGACCATATTCGTAACCATGCGGGGCACTTTCTGCTACCAAGTGATGCCCTTCAAACTCAAGAATATCGAGGCAACCTATAAAAGGACAACTGGTCGAAGTGTCATTGACCTTATGGTAGTATGCCAATCAAGGGCAATTTCTATCTTGACATTAAAATTCTATACATTTTTTTGGAAATCGTGAATTATGAAATCAATTTTGGTTTCTTAATAGTGTGTACACTGTCTTCGACCATGAATTTTGATAATAATGATCTCTAATATTTAGGATAATAAGAACATTTTTGAAAAAATTTTCTTTAATTAATGATCACCATTAAATTAAGTCTTCTTAAAATGGTATTTTATTTCCTATATATGGTTGTTCTAGACATTGAACCACAGGCCCTTCACCACTAGAGACCATTCACATCTAAATGTTCTTTTCTATGGATTCCTTGAAGGTTTTATAAATAGGTTATACCCCTAAAAGATTCAGATATTGATAATTTGACATGTGTTAAAATAATGATAGCAATGCTGAGATCTCCCACTTTGATAACCTTTTACCATGACTTCCTTTACACACTTGCAAATCCTTGATTTAGGAAGGATGAGAGTAAAAGTAAGCCAAACATCTTTTTCTTTTGAACAAAACCTTTTCAAATCAATTGTTAATGCAAAAGATATGAAATCTAAGATTTTTTTCAAGCAAATTCAATTTTCTTTTCCAAAGGCTCAACCAAAATCAAAATTCATTGGTGGCTATGAAGCCAATAATATTAAGGGGCATACCTTAGGCCTTTAAAAACTAAGTGCAACGTCATGGTATTAAAGTATTCAAAATGATTTTAGAAAGAAACCATCCTTTTTTCGAAGCTAAATGCTTACTAGTTCAAACGGCTTTCTTTGAAATGAAAAATGGTATTCTTTTCTAACTTTTCACAAATATAGAAAATTATCCCTTTGGGTGCCCTTTAAGCCTAATAATTTATTTTCTTTTCTTGAACCCTAATCAAGGATCACATTTCACACTAGGAGGCAAATAAGGTAAAGCTTTGAGATCAAAAAGCACAAATTCCAATCTAAACTTACAAGAGAAACAAGTCAGACTTCATAAAGCAAAATTTGAAGATTGAAGAAAGTTCAAGTTTCAGGTGCAACTATTCAAATTGAAAAATAAAGAAAGTTCAAGTTTCAAAGTTCAAATATTTAAAATAAGAAAAACAAAGAAAGTTCAAATTTTAAGTTTTACAAAGTAAAAAAAAAAATCCAGAAAGTTCAAATTTTAAGTTCTTTCAAAATGAAGAAGTAAGCAAGCAAAAGTAGATGAAAAAATATAGATATGTTTGCCTTGGAGGACATGCCAGGTCAAGTTTTGCTGAAAAAAAGTGATCATTGATTCAACTACCCTTAAACACTTGATTTGGGCCTATTTATCCTTTTTTCTAAACCCTGAACCATGGCCTATGTTATGTACTTATAAAGTCTATTTGGATCAAACATAGCTATCTGAGCTGTCAAGACATTTCTATGAAGTTCTGTATAAATTCATCTTTTCAAATGATTTTTGAGTCCTCAAGAATATCATGAGGCAAGTTTAAAGGTCTTAGAATTGCTCTTACATCAACAAAGATAGCCATCAATAAGGAAAGAACCCTTCCATGCTAATTCAAGAATCGTCTTGAACCTTTGGAAATTTCACAACATCAATAAAAGGTTGAGTCAAATCCCCTAACATCGACTCCTTTCAAAATATCCTTTCAAAACTTTTGTACCCAACTTTGGGAATTGATGCTTACCAAAGGTCTTTCAAATCAATCTCTCAAGACTTAGTGTTTATTAGCATTAGTTTAACATCTGTCGAGCTATTGTATTTAAAGATTAAAAGGATGTTATAACTTGATTGTTTGCTTTTCAAGGAACTCCTATAAAATGAACATCCATTTAAGTTTAGTCTTGATAAACCTTGACTTTGTTCAAGACAAATTTTACCTTTACCACCCCATTTGTGCCCCTAAATTCATTTCTTCATCTCATTCAAAGAAGTCCCAAATGGTGATCATCGATCAAAAAAAGTTTTAACATCATGATAAAGATAGCATATTTATTATCCTTGATATTGGAAAATTCATGGTTAAAATTATTTCAGAACGTTCATAGATTTTGATCAAGTAGATTCTCTTTTAGGTTAGAATGAGAAGGCGATCTCATTTCGTAAATCTTGAAATTTTGATGAATTATTATGATATTTTTAATTATTTCAATGGAAGTTTGTGAATATGCCTTGAGTAGATATTTATCCAATTGCATAAACTATATCATTGAATCAATGAACACTAATTTGATATTTAATATTTGATGACTTTTCAAGAAAGATTGAACGATTCTCTAAAGATATCTATCATCTTTTCATGTGATCCTATGGTAAAGTAAGTGAAGAAGGTTTTAAAAAAGCTTCAATGAAGATATTCAAAGCATTCAAAAATCTATCACCCTCTGATGTGATCCTATAGTAAGGTAGGTGAAGAAGGCTTTAAAAAAGTTTTGGTGAAGATATTTGAAACATTTAGAAATCTATAACCTTATCATGCGATCTTATGGTAAGGTAAGTGAAGAAGGCTTTGATAAAATCTTCGATGGTCATATTCAAAGACAGAGCTTCGATAGCGATATTCGAAACATTCAGAGATTTTCATTCAGAAAATGTGTTCAAAGCTTCGATGGTGATATTCGAAGTGCCCATAAGGTTTTCAAAACACTTCAAGGCAACTTCATTTGATTAAACAGAAGGATCAGTGAAGTTTACGTCAGAATGAATCCTTTGTGATCACTAGGATGCTTATATGCCAAAGTTTGTACACAAGGAGTAGGTTCATTTGTTGTTGGTTAGCCTCACTTGGCTAGAAACCAATGAAGCATGATATCCAACTTCATTCGATCAAGTAGAAGGATCGATGAAGTTTATGCCAGAACTAAATCCTTTGTGATCACCGGGATGCTTCTATGACAAAGGTGTATAGAAGGAATAAGTTAATTTGTTATTAATCAGCTTCTCTTATTAGAAACCAATGAAGCTTGACATCTAACTTTATTCGATCAAGCAAAAGGATCAATGAAGTTTATGTTATAACCAAATCTTTTGTGATCATCAAGATGCTTTTATGCCAAAGGTGTACAGAAGGAATAGGTTCATTTGTTATTGGTCAGCTCCACGTGGTTAGGAACCAACGAAGCATGATGTCCAACTTCATCCGATCAAGTAAAAGATAGATGAAGTTTATGTCATAACCGAATCCTTTTTGATCATCGAGATGCTTTTTTGCCAAAGGTGTATAGAAAGAATAGGTTTATTTATTATTAGTCAGCTTCACTTTGTTAAAACCAATGATGCATGATGTTTAACTTTGTCCAATTAAGCAAAACGATCAATGAAGTTTATGTTAGAACTGAATACCTATGATCATCGGATGCTTCTATGCCAAAGGTGAATAGAAGGAATAGGTTCTTTTATTATTGATCAGCTTTAATTGGTTAGGAACCAGTGAAGCATGATCTCTAACTTTATTCAATTAAGCAAAAAAATCAGCGAAATTTGTTATTGGTTAGCTTCACTTGGTTAGGAACCAATGAAGCATAATGTCCAACTTCATCTGATTAAGCAGAAGGATAATGAAGTTTATGTTAGAAACAATCCTTTATGATCATCGAGATGCTTCTATGCCCAAAATGTACTGCAGGAATAAGTTCATTTGTTATTGGTCAGCGTCACTTGGTTAGAAACCAATGAAGCATGATGTCCAATTTCATCCAATTAAGTAGAAGGATCAACAAAGCTTATATTACAATCGACTCCTTTGTGATCACTGGGATGCTTTTATGACAAAAGTGCACAGGAGGAATAGGTTCATTTATTATTGGTCAGCTTTACTTAGGAACCAATGAAGTAAGATGTCCTCTTCACATGATCCTAAGGTAAGGTAGGTGAAGTAAGGTTTAAGTTAACTTCATCCTGTTAAGTAGAAGGATAGACAAAGTTTTCATGGGTTTTTTTAGTTGATGTATATACGTGTGTAAGAAAAAGCTTTTTAGAAAAGCTTATACAGCTTGAATAAAATTGTGTCTATTTGGTTTTTGCCTTTCCTGTTTCTCAACAACAGCCAAAGAGGGGCAGCTGTAAATACCTAGTTTTGTCCAGGCCCCTTTTCCTAACAATCTAAAATATCTGAGACGAAGCACTTAGCAGCTACTCAATAAGGTTAGGCTACTTTTAGGTAAAATGAACATTTTCAAGACTTATTTAGTTGTTCTTACATGACTGCAAGTGCATGTAACAAAATTGGTGTCAATTCAAAGGTTGTGAAGAGCAAATCTCAAACAAAAAAAGACAAATATCAAGATAAAATAATTAATTTTTAACTTTATACTTGTTAAATTTTGAAATTTATTTTTGTGAAATGTTATCATGGTCAAATTTCTCATTTTTTTAAATTTTTTAAGAACTTTTCGTTCAATTTAAAAAGTTCATCATCGTATATTTTTACCGATACCAGTATGGTATTTATGCCGATATGCACTCTGAAAATTCATAAATATCTAAGAAAAATACATATTGGCATTTTTTACCATAAGGAATCAAGTTGGCAATTTTGCCACTTATTTTTTAATTTCTCACTTGTTAACTTTGAATTCGTTTGGATATAACAAACAACTTAAGCTAAATTAATTTATACTCAACTTGGTATTTGTGGTACAATTAAAAAACATTTTGAAAAGTACTAAGTTTGTATTTTATCAAAAATATATGTTCCAAAATGTATATTTATACTTAAAATATTTTTGAGATATGTTTGAGTTAATATCAAGTTAAGAAAAATCATTTTACAAAGGATTTTGAAGGTATATATCGACAAAGAATAAATGTATTGATACTATGCTTAAAATCCTCATTTGTATCGATATTCTTAAGCATGTATCGATACATTGCGGTGAGTATCGATACTCACCCATGTGTACAAGGCTTGGCAGTAACCAAGGTTTGGCTAAAACCCTTAAATGTATCTATACAAATGTGTCTATATCGATACAACTTGCTTGGTATCGATACAACAAGCTGTAACGGTCACTTTTTTTATTTTGTATCAATACTATTGGTATTGTACTGATACTATAGCGCGGGTCTAAACGAAAACAAGCATTTATGAAGGCTACAACGGCTTTCCAACCACCACATTAAATGCCCAATATCTATGAATCAATTTCAAGCTATAAATAGAGGTTCCCAATAGCTTAAGAAGCAAAGATACAAAAATCATTCAAGCATTGAACAACAAAAACTCAAAAACTCTTCAAATTCTTAGTTCTTACTTTATCAAATTAATACTCTTCCAAGTCTATTTGTATCTTATCAACCTTGTACTTAAATTTCAGCAAACATCTACTTACTAGAGGTACAATCTGTTTGCAAAATACTTCACTCATATCACAAAAAGGGTTGTGTGAAAGTGAGTGAAAATATTTAAGAATTTTGGGGTAAAATTCTCAAAGGGATTGAAAAGTTCTCTCTAAGCCTTAAAAGATAGTGGTTTGAGGTTATATCTTAGCCTTGAAGGTAATAATTTGATTAGTGAATTGTGGGAATCACCTTGGTAAGAAAGTACCTAGAAGAAAGGATGTAGGTGCCAAGTTCAAGGACCGAACTTCTATACATTGATTGTTTATTTTTTTTTACCCTGAACTTATTTTATTTTCAATTTACTTCAAATTTATCAAGTTTTTGTGAGAACCAATTCACCCCCCTCTTGGTTCAATCTTTTCCTTAAGCTAACAATTGGTGTCACAGCTTTGGTCTCTATTGTAGGTCTCACAACCTTAAGAAAAAATCTTTGATAGCTCAAAAATGGAAAATGCAAACATGATGCTTAAATCCTGAAGAAGCCCACAAGAGTTAAAAAGCCAAGATGAAGTTTGTCTCATGGCATTTGAGACAAATGCAAATGCTATAGGACTTGAAGGACATTCCATCATGAGACCTCCACTCTTCAATGGTGATAACTACCCATATTGAAAGACAAAGATGAAGTTCTTTATCCAAGAAAATGACTAGAAAGTATGGAAGATCATCATAAATGGACCACTCATCCCTAAGAAGAGAGTTGGAGTTTATATTGTGCCAAAAAAAGAAGAAGAAGAACGGAATGAACAAGACACCAAAATGGCACAATTAAAAGCCAAGGCGATGCACACACACTATTTTGTGCTCTTGGTCTAAATAAGTACATAGAGTCTCACTATGTGATAATGCCAAGCAAGTGTGGGACAAGTTAGCAACCATACATGAAGGAACAAATCAAGTCAAGGAATCTAAAATAAGCATGCTTATAGTTGACTATGAATTATCCAAGATGAAGGCGGAAGAAACCATTAAAGAAATGACAAATAGGTTTACGGACATTATCAATGGGTTGAAGGCACTTGGAAAGACTTATCCAAATAAAGAGATGGTGAAGAAGCTACTCAATAGTCTTCCCAAGTCTTGGGAAGCAAAAGTGACAACAATTGAAGAATCCAAAGATCCCAACACACTTTCCTTGGATGAACTCATAGGTTCTCTTCTAACTTATGAGATGAAAATCAAGCATGGATAAGAGCCACCAAAGAAGGCAAGTGTTGCCTTTAAAATAACCACTCCTAGTGATGATGATGATGATGATGATGTTGAGGAAGATGAAGAAATGTCCATGTTTGCAAAAAGATTCAACAAATTCATGAGAATGAACAAAGCAAGAAGACCTCCTAGAAAAGAAATGATGAAGGGAGACTCAAGCAAGGAAGAGAAAGAACAAGTCATTTGCTATGAGTGAAAGAAACTAGGACACATTAAATTTGAATGTCTAATGTGGAAGAAATCAAACTCGAAGAAGGCTATGGTGGCCATATGGAGTGATAGTGACACATCCGATAATGATGATGAGGAGGTGGCCAACCTATGTCTCATGGCTCATGATGAGCCCAAGGTATCTTCTAATGCTAATACTTACTCATTTGATGAATTAGAAGATGCATTTGATGAATTAGCATTAGAATTTGAAACCATGAATTTAAATACAACAAAATGATTTCTAAACTTAAGGAAAAAGATGAAACATTAAGCGTGACAAATGATGATCTTAAGAAGAAAATAGATGAGTTACAAGTCAATATCAATGACCTAACCAAGAAAAGCACAAACTTGCATAACTCATTTACAAGATTTTATATGGCACAACAAAAATTGAATAATATGCTAGAAACACAAAAGGCATTATTTGATAAAGATGGTTTGGGCTATAATAGAATTGAAATAGAAACTCACTTCAATAATTTCTTTATGACACAAAACAAATCATTTGATGCATCTAGCATATGTACCCATTACCATTAACTTAGTCATACATTTCACACATGTTCCTAAAGACTATTACCTATAGTGGCTAGCTTATTATGAGGGTATAGGTCCCTAAAGGTGTTAACACATCCTAAGATGAAGCTACCAAAATAAAATGGATTACAAAAGGCACAAGAACTGTGCACATTAATACTCAAGGACCGAACAAAATTTGGATGCCTAAAAAGAAAACATGACTTTGTGGTTGTAGGAGGAAGACCATTGTTTCAAGGCAAATCCAACAAGGGAGAATTCTTGGTACCTTGATAGTGGATGCTCAAGACACATGACCGGTGACAAAAACCAATTCATGGAGGTAAGGCCTAAAGATAGAGGAAGTGTTACTTTTGGTGATAACTCAAAAGGACAAATTAAAGGTATTGGAACCATAGCCAACAACTCTTCATCCAACATTAAAAATGTTCTATTTGTTAAAGGTCTCAAACATAATCTCCTTAGTATTAGTCAATTGTGTGATAAAGGCATGATAGTTATTTTTAAATCGATGAATTGTCAAGTTGTTGATGTTAAGATAAATAAAATTGTTTTTTGTAGGACATGGAGAAGGAAATGTTTATGTTGTGCATCTAGATGACTTATCCTCTCAAAATGTTTGTTTCGTTGCTAATAATGATGACTTGCCTTGGTTGTGGCATAGAAGATTAAGACATGCTAGTACGAATGTAATTTCCAAACTATCCAAACTATCTAAAAAGGACCTTGTTGTTGGATTACCAAAAATGAAATTTGATAATGATAGAATATGTGATGCATGTGTTCAAGGGAAACATAGA
>JBBYHK010502033.1:0-14371 GCA_038382065.1 Adansonia grandidieri | reverse complement strand
GCTAATTGGACTTTCACTTTATAATTGGGCTCTCCGTATTCAAAATCCCAATGTCCCAAGTCTTTAAAGAATAGGATGAATTGCTAGCACTGGAACTAACGCAATACTAATAAAGGAGCATAACTAGTACTTCCCATAATCTTAGGAGTGGTATGTAAGTGTAGTCTCAACATCTATACATAATCAGCTAAAGGAATACCCACGAGGCTCTCCAAGTGACTTTCTCCTCCTTATTGTTTTGTAATTCCTTGACCCAATGCTTTTCTATCTTATTTTGATGACATTCTTCCTCTAATGCTGTGGAAAGAGTACTGATCTAGAAGAAAAAATTTTGCCTGGCTCCCTTTTTCCTAATCGAGAGATGACCTAGAAGCCATATCTAAAGCAATGGGACACACTCTATAAACCTTCCTATTCCTGTTCTTTTATAAAAGCTGAAGGTGCAGATGGTTTCGATGATAATGGCAGAAACAGGGTTGATGTTGCAACAAGGGCAAGAAAAGAAATTTGTGACTGCCGTCTCTACATATCCCAAAATCTTTAGGAATATAATGAGCTCATAGATTGCCAGAGTGTAGACATCTTGAGCTTTTTTTTTATCATAAAGATTTACTATGGTCTCTTTCAAGCTGGCCTAAGAGATGCATTTAATGGTCCTTTTTTCTTTGACGTGACTATCAACCCATGCTTTTGTGGCCTTAAGAACTTACGTCAACCTTTTCTTGAATGTAGGAGGCATTAGCGCTTTGCAGTAAATCCAGTTTGACTTGGCCTTTTCTATGTTAAGCAGAGCTGTTTACTCGTCAATGGTAGGGACTAAATCTTGTTGGTTGAAGGTGAAACATCAGTAGGTTGGATTCCAAAACTATGCTGCTGCTCACAGCAAGCCATCATCCAACTAAACTCGAAGTAAGAGAGCTATATCCTTGTACTTTTAAGTGAAGGCTTTTTTCTTTTTGTTATCCCAACTATCCCAAATGTGCTTCAGTTCTAATGTTTTCAAAGGACTCGATAGTGGAGATGAGCTGTTGCTCCATAAATGATGCCCCTTGCTGAACATTGAACCAAAACAATTACCCCAGAATGATGATAATCATGATAGTTATGATAAGATGATGCATGTTCCAAGAAACAAAATGGAAGGAAAGTGAGTTAGTGAAACATATAAGAGACAAATGTAAGGAATTAAAGAATTTAAGAACATAAAAAAAAATATTCATCACATGTCTCAATCAAGGTGATGAAATGAGAAGCCGGCAGTATATCAACATGTTAGGATACAACTTGCCCTTCATGAGGTGCTAAAATAACCAACCAATAGTAGTATTCACTTATCACCACTAGTGTGGATACGTGTTAAGTTATGACTCGAACAATATAATGGTTTACAACATAAGACATTGTGAACGATGGTTTTTGGTCACTGTCACTTATTTAGAGAAAGGTTAGCCATCATTCAGGTAGCATAACGGCATGCCTTGATAAATAATAGAAAAAGCAAATGCGGGTGACAATTGTACACTTATTATCACCTGCTAGTTATGGTAATTGAGAGTAAAGGTTAGGAATGTTTCCCTGATTGACCTTGTTCTCTAGGTGTTCTAGCAATGTTCTGGTATGGTTTGACCTGGTTTAGCCTGTAAGGCTCACTATATGAGGTTGAAGTTGACACCTAAATAGGTATCCGAATTGCTCCTCCGTCTGATAAGGACAGTCAAGGCACCCCAATCCTAAGCCCATCATGGGTTTGGCAGAACGGGTTTAATCCAGTGGATGTATTTCCCTATGCAAATACGGAGGTTACTCACAATAGACATAGGTAATTTACATCCAAAAAGTTATTTCTATGCCTATGTGGAGGGTTGCTCACAAAGGCGGATATCTTACTTCATCCTAATGATTGGGTTATAACCTCACCATGGAGTTTGGTGGGACTCTAGTGCACATGCAAGTGCATGGTGTGTGATGGGAAATGATCAAACGTTTTTGCTTACTCCTGTATTACCATTTTTATTAAATAGATGATTATTCAAAAATAAGACAATCCTGATAATCATGTCAAACAAAATATTAATTGACAAAACAAAAAAACGGTCATAGTTAAATAATGACGAAGAACGAAGGAATCGAGAACCTAGTAAGACACTGCTAGTTATTAGCCTAACTCTTTATACAGTCCCTAGCGGAGTCGCCAAGTTGTCGCAATGTACCCCAGGGTGGATCCTTATGATTTATGGGTGTATATGACTTAAAATATTTTTCTGACGAGGAAATGTCTTCATGATTGAGACTTTTCCTTTGCAACATGATGAGAATAAGAAAATACAGATTCTCAACTCATGATATAGTGAGGGAGCCATAAGATGAATTACTCATCTTCGGATGACTATCACAAAGTGGCCAATGCTTGGAGTCACCACCGATCATTTTGGGTTAGGCATGATTGAATACCTATTGAAACCTATGTCTTGAGTTACAAAACTCGAAACATCAATTTCGTGGTCTATGTGGTACAAAGATTCACCATTTGAGTTTAGGAGTTGGTTATGCATATTGAGGGATGAACCTTTCACGACGCCTGGAATCGGTACCTTACTAGTTATGTCTTATCTTAGTTTCGATTCTTTCGATCTCCCTATTTTGATATAACCCTCTTTTAATGCATGAATATTATAGAAATACAAATCTAGGTTTTGGTGAAAAGATTTAATCTCATATAAGCCCCGGATAGATGGAAAATATAGAGATTTTTAATAAAAAATAACCTCTAGATTTTACTTTGAAAATGGAATATTCCATTTTGGGCACTAGAAAGATACCCACACGGAATATCACCTTTAATTTTACTTGACATGATTTGAAAATATGAATGCGAATAATCATCACAAAAAAAATCAGGTTAGTAAGGCAATGAATGAAGTACCATAACATGAACCATTCAATGCAATGATAAAAAGAAGGGATAGACTATTGGAATTTATCTCGCAATTGGCATCAATTATCTTGGAATAACCAAATTGACAATTTTTCAGATGGATCTAAGTTCCTTAATTGAACGAGGTTTTTTTTTTAATAAAAATGGGCTTGACTCTTGACATGTTCATGGAAATCTGGGAAGAAGAAAAATTTAATTGTAGTTGAAAGATAGGGTTGAAGCATCCCTTTCGGAAAGATAGGATTGGAGTATCCCCGAGAATGACAAATAATTTTGACAAAAGAAGATTTTTAAATCCTAACAAGTGTGAAAAAGTAGGGTTGGAGTATCCCTTTGTAAGGTCAGGGTTGAAGTATCCTCGAAAGTGACATGTCTGACACTCTTTAAAGAAGTCGAGTTGGAAAACTTAAGTTGACAAAACTTTATGATTTAAAAAATAAGTGAGCATTTTGATGCTTTTTTATAAAAGAAATTATTGTTAATGGGGATGGTAAAGATGTAAAAAAAATTTGTGCCTTGATGTGAGCGTATGGGAGGTCAAAGCATGTTATCGAGGCTGATTAGGGTGATATGGTGACATTCAAATGTCTTAAGATAAAGCTCAGGAAAACAACTCAATTTTGCCTATAACCGAAAATGGGGGGACAGCATCGCGCTATCCCACATTTTAAATTTATTATAAATTGGTTTGAAGGTTTTAGAGGGTGAACAAGATACCGTTAGAAAGGTAACTAGATGATGGTCAATCTAAAACTATTTCCAATATTCTAAAAAGTCACTTTTTAAGGGAATAAATTTTCAAGTTTGGATTAATTACGTTGCTAACAAAACATACAAGGGATGGGATGTGTCAAAATTTAAAGAATCACATCATACTTGTTTGGAATCAAAAAATTTCAAACGATACCTTTCTCAAAAGGGAATTTCATGAACTTTTTAGGAAAAATGTTTGAAGCATTTGGAAAAATCATTTAGTGGGTTTGAATGGCCCGATCAAAATACATGTTGCTGATTCCAGGGATTCTAGACAGTTTAGATTTGAAAAATCATAACTCTCTCATCCGGAATGATCCAGGGGTGAATGAGACATTGTTTTAAAGATAATGTGACGCACTTTGAGAGAAAAATATCAAAAAATTCATGAAAAATCGTTTAGGATTTTAAATTGATTTTTCAATTTGCAATAGTTGTGCTGCCATCAAGGGACAAAGAAAAGTAAGGGATATTTTTTATTTTCTTTGTGTTTTTGGGTCCAAACTCGGGTCATTGACATTCGAACGTCCATGACTGAAGGGAAAGAGTGGCATGAGTGTCACAAACTCATTTACATAGCCCCAAAGTAGTTAGGGATGATGAAAAAACTCGTTGATCATACCACTCAAGGTTTTAACTCAAAAACAAGGCACAAACATTTCGGGAACAATTGCGAGAACATTTTCATCAAAAAATTAGAAGTTTTAAGCTCGTTTAATCAGGATTCAAGATTTGGAAAACTTAATTTTCCTTAAGATATTTTTGCTAACTTTAAGGAAAATACTAAGTTCATGTTAATCCTTATTGGTTGAGGTTAACATGCTTGGCTTAGGGAGGTTTTGAAAATTAGTTTTTGACAGCCATTAAACATGCACTTAGATAAGTAGAAGACAATGAACATACAATGGGATGGCACATAACATGAATAGGGATGCTAACTCTACTAATGGTCTTGACAAAGAAAATGTTATACACATATCTCATGAAGTGAAGCATGCCGAAAATGACAATGATTCATGAAAAAATGCAAGTTGATGTATAAACATGCTTGAAATATGCTAGGCTAAGGATTTGTGCATGGATTGAACATAACATGATGCATGGATATGGCATAAAATGCATGACCAAGAGCTATAAAAAATAATAAAGATGAAATAAGACACTTAGCACATCAAAAGTGGCATCAAGACATCCAAATCCTAAGCTACCATAACCAAAAGCCATAATAACACATGAGAATCCTAAGAAGGTGATGGAAGCATGAAAGGCTCACTAAATGATAAAGATGATGAAAAACAAAAATTAAAGATTAAGTAGGAAGTTGTATCAACAAAGCTTCAATTTTTGGTCAAGTGGTTGGAGGAGCAGACATGGCCTGAATTCCCCTCTTTTTTCCTTGTTGTTAATTAGCAAGAAATGAGAGAAAAAGAAAGGTTTCGATTCTGGTATGGGTAAGGATGATTTTTTAAAGTGTATAGTGGCTGGGTGTGAGTGTTTAGGGTTATTTTTTAATGCTGAGTGAAGGGCTACGAGATTTTATTTTTTTGTGTCAATAAGTTGGGAGAGCTGAAACAAGCTAGAAAAGCTTTTTTTTTTGTTGAGATATTAATGGCCTATTTATACGAGCACCTTGGAGCTAAATTAGAGGTGTTTTTGGTCATTTCTCAAGGGGGCAAAGTTGTGATAGCTGATAGGTTTAGGGTGGCTCTAGCAAGCAATTTAATGCTAATGTGATGGACATAAGGTGCCTGGTTTGACGGCTAAAATCAAATACTAGCAAGTAGGGTGGCTGATGGTGATATTTGTTAACAAACAAAGGAGGAGTAGGGTGATAATATGAGATTGACCCTTTATGATCTAATTTAGACTTCAAAAAATGTTTTGATTAATTTACAAGTCTAAATTCGTAATTGATATGGGTTTTGATCCATTCTAATGCAAAAATAAGTTAAAATCGAGCTTTGGATTAATGATGGACAAGTTAAAAATGCCTCGAGGAGGGAAAATGGCTTACATGTATCGATATGTTTGGTCCAAAAAACCTAAAATATATCGAGAAAATGAACATGGTATCGATACAATGATCATTGTATCGATACTATGAAACATTGTATCGAAACATGTTAATGTGTATCGATACATCTACTTTATACAGTACAAGTTTTAGTTCTGGCATGGCCTAGTATCGATACATGAGATCATGTATCGATACACAAACTTATGTATCGATACACAAACTTATGTATCGATACATTTACACATTGAATCGATATCAATGGGAGCATTTTGAATTTTTGGGTCGTTGGAGCATTGTATCGATACATGAGAACCATGTTAGGGTTTGCCCTTCCTACTAGGGTGTTAGGTTTGCTAAGGCTTGGCCTCCTTAGATAGGTACAGACTAATGTGGACTTTGATGTGGGTGCCGCCAACTTGTGCGGGTTTTGACAAGAGGTGCCACCAACTTGTGGGGGTCTTGACTTAGATGCCACCAGCTTGTGCAAGCTTTGACTCAGACTAGGTGCCACCAGCTTGTGTGGGCTTTAAAAAGGTACCACTGACTTATCGGCATGGAAGATGATGCTACTGACATATGGGCTTCAAAAAAGTGCCACTGACTAATGGGCTTTGAAAAGGGTGCCACTAACTTGTGGACTTCGAAAGATGCCACTAACTTATGGGCTTTCAAAGGGGTGCCACTCACTTGTGGGCTTTAAAAAGGGTGCCGCTGACTTGTGGGCTTCGAAAAGGTGTCACTGACTTGTGGGCTTTGAATAGGGTGCCATTGACTTATGGGCTTTGAAAAAGGTGCCATTGATGTATTGGTTTTGAAAAGGTGCCATTGGCTTGTGGGCTTTGAACAGGGTGCCATGACTTGTGGGCTTTGAAAAGGGTGCCACTGACAAAATTAGCTCGGACAAAATAAGGTGTCTACACACGATATTGATGCTTTGGTTTCCAAAGAAAAGCTTTTCTTTCTATCATTTTCCTTAGAATTAAAGTTCATTTGTCAAATAAGACAAACATAGATACTCAAAATACTTTCTATTCTCTTTACGATTGGCCACCATAAATGCATACTCCTTATTAAGATACATGATACTGATGCTTTGGATTCGTAAAAAAAGCTTTTCTTTGCATCATTTACCTTAGAATTAGAATTCATCCAATAAATGAGAAAAACATGGATTCTTGTAATAGTCACCTTTTTTTGTGATTAGCCACCATAGAAAAGGTTTTCCTCATTGGGATACACAATATTGGTTTTTTGATTTCTAAAGAAAAGCATTCATTTCCATCATTTTTCTTATCTATCAAATTGGACAAATGTAGATATTCATAATAATTTACATTATTTTTATGATTAGCCACCATATACATGTTCTCTTCATTGCAGTATATATTGATGCTTTGCTTTCCTAAAAGAAGCATTTCTTTCCATCATTTTCCTTAGAATCAAAGTTCATTTTTCAAATGAGATAAACATGGATACTAGAAATTATTTCCATTTTTCTATAATTTGCCACCATGAACATGTTCTCTTTATTGTGATATAGGATATTAATATTTTGGTTTCCCAGAAAAACTTTTCATTCCACATTTTGCTTAAAATCAAAATTCATTTGTCAAAAGAGACAAATATGGATTCTTATATTAATTTACATTCTTTTCGTGATTGGCCACCATGGACATTTTCTCTTTATTGGGATAGATGATAATGATGTTTTGGTTTCATGAGACTTTGCACCATTTTTCTTACAATCATAGCTCATCTTCCAAATGGGACAAATGTGGGTGCTCATAATAATTTACATTCATTTTGTCATTGGCCGCCATAAACATGTTGCTTTAACTGGGATACATGATACTAATGCTTTGGTTCCTAAGAAAAGTTTTTCTTTCCACCATTTTCTTTAAAACCAAAGTTCATCCATTAAGTGAGATAAACATGGATACTTTTTGTAATTTCCATTGTTTTCGTGATTAGCCACCATAAACATGATTTACTCATTGGGATACATAATAGTGATGCTTTCCACCATTTTCCTTAGAATCAAAGTTCATCCTTCAAATGGGACAAACAAGGATACTCAAAATAATTTTCACTCTTTTTATGATTAGCCACCATAGACACATTCCTCCATTAGGATACATGATATTGATGCCTTGGTTTCCTAAGACAAGCTTTTCTTTGCACTATTTTCCTTATAATCAAAGTTTGTTTGTTTGGGATACATGATATGATGCTTTGGTTTCCTACAAAGGCTTTCCCTTCCACCATTTTCTCAGAATCAAAATTTATCTGTTAAATGAGAAAAACATTGATTCTTATAATAATCTTCTTTTTTTTTTTGTGATTAGCCACCATAAACAAGTTCTCCTCTTTGGGATACACAATATTAACGCTTTAGTTTCTCAAGAAAAGCTTTTTTTTCTACCATTTTCCTTAGATTCAAAGATTCTCTGTCAAATGAGATAAACATAGACACTCGTACTAATTTTCATTCTTTTTGTGGCTGGCCATTTTAAACATGTTATTCTTATTAGGATACATGATATTAGTGCTTTGGGTTCCCAAGAAAAGTTTTTTTTTCTAACATTTTCCTTACAATTAAAGTTTATTTGTCAAATGGGAAAAACGTTGATGCCCGTAATAATTTACATTGTTCTTCTAATTGGCCAATATAAACATGTTGGATACACGATATTAATGTTTTGGTTTCTTAGGAAAAGCTTTTCTCTCCACCATTTTCCTTGAAATCAAAGTTCATTCTTCAAATAAGTCAAACCTTAATTTTTGTAAAAATCTCCATTCTTTTTATGATCAACTGCCATAAACATGTTTTCCTCATTGGGATAAATGATATGATGCTTTGGTTTACCGAGTAAAGCTTTTCTTTCCACTATTTTCCTTAGAATCAAAGTTCATCCATCAAATGTGATAGACATGGATACTTGTAATAACTTTTATTCTTTTCATGATTGGCTGCCATAAGCACGATCTCCTCATTTGGATACATAATATTTGATGCTTTGGTTTCCCAAGAAAAGCTTTTCTTTTCATAATTTTTCTTTATCAAAGTTTGTCTGTCAAATGGGTTAAACATAGATACTCATAATAATTTGCATTCTTCTTGTGATTAGCTACCATAAACACATTCTCCATGTTGGGATACACGATATTGATGCTTTAGTTTCCTAAGAAAAGTTTTTCTTTTTGCCATTTTCCTTAGAATCAAAGTTTATCCGTCAAATTGGACAAACATTAATTCTCAGAACAATCTCCATTCTTTTAATGATTGGCTGCCATAAATATGTTCTCCCCATTGGGATACATGATATTTATGCTTTAATTTCCAAAGAAAAGCTTTCCTGTTCACCATTTTCCTTAAGAGCAAAGTTTGTCTATCAAATGGGACAAACATGGATACTAGTAATAATTACATTTTTTTCTGATTGGCCACCATAAACATCTTCTCCTTATTGGGATACATGATATTTATGCTTTAGTTTCCAAAGAAAAGCTTTGCTTTTCACCATTTTCCTTAAGAGCAAAGTTTGTTTGTCAAATGGGACAAACATGGATGCTAGTAATAATCTACATTTTTTTTTGATTGGCCACCATAAACACATTATCCTAATTGGGATACATGATAAAGATGTTTTTGTTCCTATGAAAAGTTTTTCTTTTTGCAATTTTCTTAAAATCAAAGTTTGTTCTTCAAATAAGACAAAAATCGATACTCACAGTAATCTGCATTCTTCTTATGGTTGGCCACTATAGACACATTTTCATCATTGGGATACTCGATATGGATGCTTTGGTTTCCAAAGAATAGTGTTTCCTCCTACCTCTTTTATAGAATCAAAGTTCATCTATCAAACAATACAAACATTGATTCTCATAATAATCTCTATTATTTTTGTGATTTGCACCATAAATATGTTCTCCTCATTGGGATATTGATGCTTTGATTTCGAGAAAAAACCTTTTCTTTCTATTCCCTAGAATCAAAGTTTATCCACAAATGAGACAAACATGGGTACTTGTGATAATTTCCATTCTTTTTGTGATTAGCCATCGTAAACACATTCTCCTTATTGGGATACACAATATTAATGCTATGGTTTCTCAAGAAAAGCTTTTTTTACACTATTATCCTTAAAATCAAAGTTTGTTTGTCAAATGGGACAAATGTGGATATCTAAAACAATTTACGTTTTGTTTGTGATTGGCAACGAGAAAAATGTTCTCTCCTTTAAGATGATTAATATTGATGCTTTAGTTTCCCATGAAAAGATTTTTGTTTCACCATTTTCCTTTGAAAGTTTATCCATGAAATGAAACAAACATTATTGTTATGGTACTTTAATTATTTTGTTTGTGGTTGGCCACCATAAATAAGTTCTCCTCATTGAGATACATGATATTGATGCTTTGATCTTACAATAAAAGGCTTTTCTTCAACCATTTTCTTTAGAATTAAAGATCATCCATCAAATAAAACAAACATGGATATCAGAATAATTTCTATTCTTTTAGTGATTGGCTACCATAACCTCATTAGAATATAAGATATTTATGCTTTAATTTCCTAAGAAAAGCTTTTCTTTTCACCATTTTCCCTAGAATCAAAGTTTATCCGTAACACGAGAAAGACATGGATACTCATAATAATCTCCTTTCTTTTGTCATTGGGAACCATGACCATTTTCTTCTCATTGGGACACACAATATTAATGATTTGGTTTCACGTGAAAAGCTTTTCTTTCTTGCATTTTCCTTAAAATCGATGTTTGTTCGTCTAATGAGACAAAATGGATACTCATTGTAATCTACATTCTTCTTGTGATTGGCCACCATAAACATGGTCTCATCGTTGGGATACTCAGTATCGATGCTCTGGTTTCCAAAGAAAAGCTTTCATTTCCACCATTTTCCTTAGAATCAAAGATCATCTATCAAATAGGACAAATATGGATACTCTTAACAATATGCATTCTTTTTGTGATTGGCCATCATAAACCAATTCTTCTCATTGGGATACATGATATTGATGCTGTGGTTTCCTAAGAAAAGCTTTTCTTTCCATAATTTCCTTAGAATCAAAGTGTGTTCATCAAATAAGACAAAATGGATGCTCATACTATTCTGCATTCTTCTTGTGATTGGCCACTATAAACACTTTTTCCTCATTAAGATACTCGAATGGATGCTTTAGTTTGCAAAGAAAAGTTTTCCTTTCAACCATTTTCTTGAAATATGTCTCTCCATCAAATAAGATAAACATTGATTCTCATAATAATCTCCATTTTTTTTGTGATTTACACCATAAATAAGTTCTCCTTATAGGAATAAACGATATTGATGCTTTGGATTCGAGAAAAAAGCTTTTCTTTCTATTCCCTAGAATCAAAGTTTATCCATCAAAAGAGACAAACACGGGTACTTGTAATAATTTCCATTCTTTTTGTGATTAGCTATCATAAACATGTTCTCCTTATTAGGATACATGATATTGATGCTATGGTTTCTCGATAAAGGTTTTTTTACACCATTTTCCTTAGAATCAAAGTTCGTTTATCAAATTGGACAAATGTGGATACCTAAAATAATTATTATTTGTGATTGCCAACCAGAAAAGTGTTCTCTCCATTGAGATGAACAATATTGATGCTTTGGTTTAACATAAAAACATTTTTGTTTCATCATTTTCCTTAAAATCAAAGTTTATCCATGAAATGAAACAAACATTGATTGTTATAGTACTTTAATTATTTTTTTTTTTGTAATCAGCCACCATAAACCAGTTCTCCTCATTGAGATACATGATATTGATGCTTTGATCTCACAAGAAAAAATTTTCCTTCCACTATTTTCCTTAGAATTAAAGTTTATCCATCAAATAAAACAAACATGGATATCATAATAATTTCTATTCTTTTAGTGATTGGCTACCATAACCTCTTTAGGATATAAGATATTTATGCTTCGATTTCCCAAGAAAAGCTTTTCATTCCACTAGTTTCCCTAGAATCAAAGTTCATCCGTTAAATAAGAAAAACATGAATAGTCATAATAATCTCTTTTCTTTTATCATTGGGAAGCATGACCACTTTCTTCTTATTGGGATACATGATATTAATGCTTTGGTTTCAGATGAAAAGCTTTTCTTTCTTGCATTTTCCTTAAAATTAAAGTTCGTTCATCAAATGAGATAAAAATGGATACTCGTTGTAATCTACATTCTTCTTGTGATTGGCTGCCATAAACATGCTCCATTATTGGGACACTCAATACGGATGCTTTGGTTTCCAAATAGAAGCTTTCATTTCCACCATTTTGCTTCGAATCAAAGGTCATCTATCAAATAGGAGAAACATGGATGCTCATAATAATAGCATTCTTTTTGTGATTGGCCACCATAAACAAATTCTTCTCATTGGGATACATGATATTGATGCTTTCGTTTCCCAAGAAAAGCTTTTCTTTCCATAATTTCTTAGAATCAAGGTTCGTTCATTAAATGAGACAAAAATGGATACCCATATTATTCTACATTCTTTTTGTGATTAGCCACTATGAACATGTTCTCTTCATTGGGATACTAGAATGGATGCTTTGGTTTGGGAAGAAAAGTTTTCCTTTCAACCATTTTCTTGAAATATAAGTCCATACATGAAATAAGATAAACATTGATTCTTATAATAATCTCGATTCTTTTTGTGATTTACACCATAAATAAGTTCTCCTTATTGAGATACATGATATTAATGCTTTGGTTTCGAGAAAAAAGCTTTTCTTTCTATTCCCTAGAATCAAAATTTATCCACCAAATTAGACAAACATGGGTACTTGTAATTATTTCCATTCTTTTTGTGATTAGCCACCACAAACATGTTCTCTTTATTGGGATACACGATATTGATGCTATGGTTTCTCAATAAAAGTTTTTTTACACCATTTTCCTCGGAATCAAAGTTTGTCTATCAAATGGGACAAACATGGATACCTAAATAAATTATTTTCGTGATTGCCAACCAAAAAAATATTCTTTCCATTGAGATGAATGATATTGATGCTTTGGTTTCCCATGAAAAGATTTTTGCTTCACCATTTTCCTTATAATCAAAGTTCATCCAAGAAATGAAACAAACATTGATTGTTATAGTACTTTAATTTTTTTTTGTGTTCAGCCACCATAAACAAGTTCTCCTCATTGAGATACATGATATTGAGGCTTTGATCTCGCAATAAAAGATTTTCCTTCCACCATTTTCCTTGGAGTTAAAGCTCATCCAGCAAATAAAACAAACATGGATATCGTAATAATTTCTATTCTTTTTGTGATTGACTACCATAACCTCATTAGGATATAAGATATTTATGCTTCGATTTCCCAGGAAAAGCTTTTCTTTCCACTATTTTCCCTAGAATCAAAGTTCATCTGTTAAATGAGAAAAACAAGGATACTCATAATAATCTCTTTTCTTTTGTCATCGAGAAGCATGACCATTTTTTTCTCATCGGGACACATGATATTAATGCTTTGGTTTCACATGAAAAGCTTTCCTTTCTTGTGTTTTCCTTAAAATCAAAGTTCATTCGTCCAATGAGACAAAAATGGATACTCATTGTAATCTGCATTCTTTTTGTGATTGGCCACCACAGACATGCTCTCATCATTAGGATACTCGATATGGATGCTTTGGTTTCTAAAGAAAAGCTTTCATTTCCACCACTTTCTTTAGAATCAAATTTCATCTTTCGAATAGGACAAACATGGATACTCATAACAATACGCATTTTTTGTGATTGGCCACCATAAACAAATTCTTCTCATTAGGATACATGATATTGATGCTTTGGTTTCCTAAAAAAAGCTTTTCTTTCCATAATTTTCTTAGAATCAAAGTTTATTCATCAAATGAGACAAAAATGGATACTCATACTATTCTGTATTCTTCTTGTGATTGGCCACTATAAACATATTCTCCTCATTAGGATACTCGAATGGATGCTTTAGTTTGCAAAAAAAAGTTTTCCTTTCAACCATTTTCTTGAAATATAAATCTGTCCATCAAATAAGATAAACATTGGTTCTCATAATAACCTCCATTCTTTTTTTGATTTACACCATAAAAAAGTTCTCCTTATTAGGATACACGATATTGATGCTTTGGTCTCGAGAAACAAGCTTTTCTTTTTATTCCCTAGAATCAAAGTTTATCCATTAAATAAGACAAACATGGGTACTTGTAATAATTCCATTCTTTTTGTGATTAGCTACTGCAAACATGTTCTCCTTATTAGAATACACGATATTGATGGTATGGTTTCTCGATAAAAGTTTTTTTACACCATTTTCCTTGGAATCAAAGTTTGTCTATCAAATGGGACAAACGTGTATACCTAAAATAATTATTGTTTGTGATTGCCAACTAGAAAAATGTTTTCTCCGTGAGATGCACAATTTGATGGTTTGGTTTCTTATGAAAAGATTTTTGTTTCACCATTTTCCTCAGAATCAAAGTTCATCTATGAAATAAGACAAACACTGATGGTCATAATACTCTAATTTTTTTGTAATCGGCCACCATGAAGAAGCCCTTCTCATTGAGATACAGGATATTGATGCTTTGATCTTGCAATAAACTTTTCCTTCCATCATTTTCCTTCGA
>JBBYHK010501991.1:0-12793 GCA_038382065.1 Adansonia grandidieri | reverse complement strand
TACGTTTTTCTTATTGTCATGAACCTTGTCATATGTGATTTCTATGACAAACTAATATTATACTCCACATATTTTTTAAGATACGTAATATTTTAAAATATTATGTACTATTCACTGAGATAAGAATATAATATCGTAAGAAGAATGTCAATATCTCTAGAGTGGTGAGAACATCTCTAAGGAATTCAATGTGCACCATTCAAATAACCTAAGATTTGCACCAATGGATTAATTAGAATTTACTTCATTTGCAGCTAACACCTCATTTTAGCAAAATCTTCTCTTATATCTCCAATTTCATGATTAAAATCCGTAACAATAGATTCTTTGAACCTAAAGAATCATCAGTACTCATAATTGTATTATGGTGAGTCTCGAACCTTGGCTCTAATACCACTTGTTGAGAATTTCAAGCAAAAACATAGTCACACTTAGATCAACATGAAATTAACTCATGCACAATAGAGGTAATATGTAACATGGTCCAGCCTTAATTGCCTATATTCACAAATGAGAGAGAAAAATTTACTATAAACATAAAAATTACAAAGAGTACAAAGCACCTAACAAACAAATGCTAAATCTGAGCATCGAAACGAACCAAATTTAATGCTCTACGGGTTTGAACACATGAAATACTCTTTACTCCATTAACTTGGTGTTTTACCAAACTCGTCTTCATATCTCAACACCTATCTCCTACATAGGGATCCCATAAGGATTCCATCTTTCTTATTATTCTAAAGTTTATACCTACTCTATAGTTACAGAGCATATTATCTGATAACTAAGAATTTTTTCATATTAAAGTATTTACTAATTAAATAAACTTAATTACTGACTAATATCAAACTAATAGAACTCCATTGGAGCATAAATTGATTCCCAGATAAAATTTGAGTCAAATATCTGACACAAGAAAACTTATTTATTTATACATAATATTATATTATTTGTATTTATATATTTTTGTTTAAGACATTATTATAAGACGTATCGACATATTTGTATATAACTTTTCGGTCATTTTTAATAAAGTTCAAAATTTTAAACAAAAGAAGAACCACACACACATATATCTATAAAACTTAGATGAATCACACACATCGGACACCCCAATTTATGTAACTTAGCTAGCAACCAATCGTGACAATTTTCTTAGTTTGTGGAATCTTTGTTCTGCCAATAATTAAAAGTCAGATTGACTCGACAGAGATCAATAGCAAATGTTGAACTAGTCCACTGCCCATTTTCTAAAATATTCTATATAGGACTAGTCCATGGCCCATTTCCCAACATACTCTTTGTCTGGCTGCTTTCTTCATTATTTTCATCGATTTGTTGATACAACTCCATTGCTTCGGCATTCGACTCATTAGTAGATATATCTGAATCTGTAATCAACTCTAGGACTTCAGCCTTGCCTTCAAGCATGCTTACCACCGAAGACATAGAAGGTCTGGCTGCAGCAGTTCGATTAGTGCATAGGAGAGCCACATTGATCATCACCATCACTGCTTCTATGTTGCAATCAGAGCCTATCCTTGGATCGATTAAATCGATCAAGCTCCCTTTCTCCTTCAAAATTTGAGCCTGTAAACACAATTAAATAAATTCTCACATTAAGATTTACTTCAGAAATATTACTCTTAACACTGACAAATGTATGAGCTCCATTTTCTATAATATAACAATGAAACATCACTATATTAGGTGAACTGCAATACCAAATATTATATGTAGAGAGGCTTAACTTGAATATAAGACCCCAAGCAACTCAAAATTTAATCAATATGGGAAACATCATTCTAACAAGCGCTATTACATGAAGGTGGGAAAGGAACCTATCACGTGACAAATTTACAAGAGTTAAAACTAGTTAGTAAAAGATGAATAACATAAGAAAACCTCAATCTCATATCATATTTATGCATCCAATCCAAAACTAATTGTCAATGAGTGGAAAAGCCCAACCTAAATATAAAAGCAAAGATAATCTAAGATTTAATCGATATAAGATAACACCATTTTTAACACTAGAAGAGTAATCATCCTTACGGTATCAGGAATTCAATCCTTTTGTTCTATAAGTGTGATTTGTTAGGTTTGTCGTTTAATAGTCTTTCCCATATAATTTTTGGTAAGATCACAGCATATTAACATGCATGAGCAACAAAAGAAATAACGAGAGAGCCTAGTTACCAAATCAAGGAGATAGAAAGAATCTTCCTTTAACCGGTCCTTAGTGTTGCACCTGCCACTAACAATTTCAAGTTCCACAATCCCAAAACTATATACATCTGCCTTGTCACTTAAATGGCCATGCATTGCATACTCTGGAGCCATATAGCCACTGCAAAGTACCAGCAATTTCTATCATTAGAATAAACATTTAAACAGTGGTTGTGACACGACATTACATGTTATTATTTTATGATTTTAATTTTTTTGTCATTAATATTAACCGTAATTGAGAATACATTGACTATCAAAATGAATAGAGACTTACTAAGTTCCAGCAATCCGGGTGCTCATGTGGGTATTATCCTCTTCATCAAGCTTGGCCAAACCAAAGTCGGATATTTTTGGGTTCAGATCCTTATCAAGCAGCACATTCGTCGCCTTAATGTCTCTATGGACAACCTTTAACCTTGACTCTTCATGGAGATAAGCTAAACCTCTTGCTATGCCGATGCAGATCTTCCTTCTTGTTGGCCAGTCTAATTCCAATCGAAATTCTTCTGGGCCTTTTTTTTTTTTTATAACCAACAAATAAAGAGAAGCTTAGACATACTAGCATACATCTCTTGGTACATTATAATGACATGTATTCACATGATTTAGGGTATGTAGACTTGATAATTTTAAACATTACACGATTATTTGATGCAAATATTATATGAAAAAGTAACTAAAATAGACATGAGGACATGAAAAATAACAGAAATTTGATGTAAACATGCTCATATGTCAAGATCTATATAACACAAATTATTAACGAAAAAAAATTATATAAATACATTTAACATTTTAAGCATGATTATAACACAAATAACTAGTTCTAGTTGTGTGTATGTCTCATGCAAATGCCGAGGAATATCGTTAATAGGAAAGGGAGTTAAAGTAAATGATATGGACAAGCTACCAAACAATGCACGAGCAAGGCTGTTATTCTCCAAGTACTCGTATACAAGCAGCAATTGATTTCCTTCAATGCAACATCCATACAGCTTTACCAGATGAGGATGTTGTAGAGCTGAAATCATGCCAATCTCAGTCACAAACTCACGATTTCCTTGCTTTGATCTAGCAGATAGCTGCTTAACAGCAATTGCTGTGCCATTTGCCAGAATGCCCTGCATTTGAAAAACATTACCAATTTTGAACAAAAAATACTTGTGGGGAAGTGTTGTAAGATGGATGGTATGAGTGCAAGTATCTAAAACTAATAGGCAATGGCCTAATTTGAATATAAGACCTCTATTGCATGAACTCAGCGGTACCACCCACTGTATCTATGTTAAAATGACATGAAACGGATACCGACACGAAATACGTGTCAGCTGTCGTGGTTGCAACAGGAACTCATCTTTTTCTACTCAGGCAAATTAAACATGAAATATATAAAAAGAAAATCATAAGAAAATGGTGGACTATTGTTCTGATAGGTGGTTTGAAGATAAGATTTTTTTCCCTTGTCAATGATAATCTCAAAGCTGCTGATAAAAGCTGGGTTTCGGCATTTAACTCAAAAAAAGATGACGGAAAGTTCAATCGAGTTTATTTTTCATTAACAGAGAGGGAGAGAAGAGCTTGTATATTGTGCAACTAAAGAAATTTGAAGAGGATGAAGAAAAAAAGGAGAACAAAAAGTACAGGGTTTCTTTTTATTTACTTAGGCTCAAAATCTTCAAGCCCATTGTTTGTTTAAAGTGTTTTATACTTTCCAGGTTGGATTTAATAAATGGATAGTTTAGCTCAATAAAAACGAAAGGATCATATATCGAGCTTTTTCTAATTTTTTGGGCTCGTTGGTCAATTTTGGTAATGCATGTAATCGATAGATGTGTTTGAGCTTTAAAGTTATTAAAAATATTAAAAAATAATAATAAAAAAATAAATATTGTTTTTATACATATAAAATATAAAATAATTTTATTTATGTAACAAAATTATTTTTAAAATTTTTTTAAGACATATCCGCATGCTGTATCTTATTTTTCACGCCTTTTAGTCAATCTTCTGAGTCCAAAAAATTAAGTAAATAATGAGTGTAACACCTAAAGACATATAACAATATCGGATATTTGTATTCAAGATCATGTAACATAGTATAGGACCACAACAATTAAACTTAAAATGAGTACTAGGCAAGAATAACAAAATATAACTCAAATTAATATATTATGTTAAGTATCTAATCTAAAATCAATTGATAATAGATAAAATGTCTAATTTAAATATAGGATCAGGTACAATCTAAGATTTAACTTATGCAAGATGATATATCACTTTAATAAAAAAAAAGAATTTGTCGCTAATAATACCTTGTAAACAGGACCGAACCCACCTTCGCCAATCTTATTAGCAACATCAAAGTTGTTTGTGGCAGCTTTAATTTGCCTCAGGGTAAAGGAACTAGTCTGCAACTCTATACCTTTTAGATCTGCAGAAGAAGGTAAGCTAAAAGAGAAGCATTTATAATATAATTTCTAAAATATCAGCATTTTCTAGATGTCCTGAGATAGGCCTCCGGTGGAGTAATGAATACTGATTATGTATCCTATTCCCCCCCCCCCCCCCAAAAAAAATGCTAAAACGATGAATTTGGGGAGGGGAAGTTGATCATGCCTAGAACATTTTACATCATTTCTTAGACAAATACCTCGTTCCAATGTGCTCTTCTTTCTCAAACAATCATTCCACCAAAGAAAGCCTACAATCAGGAAGATAGTAAATGCTGCTCCGACCACAATTTTGACCACCAGGCTTGCAGAAATACCACCTTTATGTGCTGAGATTCCACTGTTGGCTGTTCAAGTGTAACGCAATTCGATCAATTGGAAATCATGGAGAATATGTAGGTATGGCAGGAAAAATGGGAAAACAAGAAGAAAAGAAAAAGTACAAGAAAAATAGTGGGGTACAAAAAATACTCAAATTCTCACTTCGGGACTAACTATTTCAAAGCATTAAGGAAACACTACATAGAATGCCTTGAAAACGAAAAATCCACTCTGAACTCCACTGAATTTGTCGGTACAAAATCTTATTAATAGTCTATGGTACTTGAATTTCAGTATTAGTGTTAGATATAAATATCTGTCAAATATTAATATGTTCAATTTTTTGAATTTTTTATATATTTGAAAAGTTTTTGATAGATTAGATTTTAATAATTATATCAAGATATATATCAAACATGATAATGAATACGAATATTTTAAAAAAAACAAAAAGTGCAAGCAACATAATCAATAGCCACAGCTTTCACTTAAGGAGCACAGTAGCATGATCTAAAATGTGTTCACTAGCTATTCTGAATATGTGCCAAAGTCATTAGAAAATAGCAGGATTATAAACAATAAAAGGCAATTACCTTGCAACAATTAGAAGCAATAAAAGTCTTCTCAGTTAAAAACCTACCAGGATCTACAATAGATATTGCTGAGATAAGAGGACCGTAAACTCCTCTAGTGGGTATTGAAATTGACCCTTTTCCAGCCCAGTGCAAACGGATCTCCAAAGTACCATCAGTCACTGGTATTAAAAAATTTTTCACAATTGGTTTGTAAACCCCACCTGCTTCATCCTTAATATTGAAATCCATCAGTACTCGCCTTCCCTGCAATTATCGACCCCATTAAATTGATCTTTTCATTAGCAACATGTTGGATTTGGCAAGGTTATTCTATTTATTTTTTAATTTAGCATCAATCTAAAGGATAATAGAATTATTCGATTGATCAACTCTCTTTCACCGACTCAAATTCAAGCAGCATGTGATTTTTTTTTTCTTTTGGTACAAAGGAGACTTCGAGAAGAGATTGGATGGCTGCAACTTAAAGATAAAAAATATATTGCAAAGATATTGAGATTTGAACCCAGACTTACTAGATCTTTTGAACAAATTAACCCTCGGGATCAAAATGTCAAGTTTTTATGTTCCTCTAACTAACACCAAAACTTGGTAGGAAGAAGTATGCCAAAATACCTGAATATAAACATCAAATACCCGCCTCCCTAAGCTGCTAAATGTGTTATCATCAGTGAACTCTATCTCAGCAAAATGGAGGCTCACGTTGTATGCCCGATTCCTCCTCAGACAAAATGCGTAGTACGTCAAAGAGTTAGGTGAACGACGTGCAGTTCTGTACAGTTGACGATCACCCTTAGAAAGTTGTCTTTCATCTAAGATGAAGGCAACAAACTTGTTTTTATTATTATTAGTAGTATCATCCCAGAATGCACCGGTGTTGCTAGTTGCCCAAGTTGTATTTGCACTATGAGAAAATGTTGAAGGCCCAGAGTTTTCTGGATCTTCTTGATAAATGGTACCATGAACAGTTACTTCTTCTCCTCCACAGTTAATATGAAGTGAGTGCAAAGCTGAGAAATGTAGAACAGTTCAATAACTATTGGAGTAAAATATAAACAGAGCGAATGGTCTACTAAACAAAAAGTTACTAGGTCATTTTCATCCTATACCCTTTCTAAAATACTAGTATTTGTTATATCATACAGACGAATTTACATTTCTACATGAAATTAGAACCGTAGATATTGAAATTTTAAGCCCTTTATTTACGTTAACTCTTTCCTTTCTACCTCCACTTCCATCAGTCGAGGCAGAAAAATAAATTTGAATCTAAAATTTTGTTCAAAAAGTTTTGAATTTGAATTTGTTCAAATTTGAACAAAGAATATTAAACAATACGAAACTCAAAAAACTTGATTTTGAAATAGTCTAATTTTTTAAAAAAAAAAACAGATCGTTTAAATAGTTTGAACTTGTACTCGAACTAGCTAGACCCCAAATAACCTGTATTGAAAAAATCTGAAAAAAAAACAGAACACGAACTAATTTGCCAACTCTAGATTTCAGACTCGAATCTTTTTGAACAAAATTTTAAATTCGAATTATTTTTACACCTGCCACTACTACCCTCAAAGAAAAAGTTGAAAGAAAAATGCAAATTAAGCATTATTATTGGAGAGAATACGAGAGCGTAAGAATGTGAGAAGTGTGTGAAATTAGAATAGGAAAAGCATTACCAAGCTATTATGATTATATGAGAACCTATTGTTACATAGTATATATAAAGTGTCTACATACGTTCAGCCAGACAGCGAGGGCTTCTCAAACACGAAATAGTTCCCCTGGCAAAAACAATCATAAGTCCCAGAAAAAAAAGTCAAGCACTAAACCGCCAAAATTGCAGTCACTCAAAAGAGAATTTGAAAGTTCAATGATGTTATGATGTACGCTTACAAATTATTGATCCTTGAAGTGCTTGCAAACAAATTCCTACAGACAATGACATATTATAAATAAAAAAAAAACCATAGCCATTATCAAAGATCTACTCACAAACAAAAACACAAAACTTAGATGAGAACATTCTTACACGCCATTTTGTTGACAGTTAGGTACTTCGCTTGTGAAGCTGTTATATGAAAGATCTCTACACATAGAATAGTTCAGAGTGACTTTCTCTTTGATTCAATTGGAAAAATATAATAAATAGATAGCCACAGTTGAATCAGCGATTATACAAGTTAAACTTTATGATATATATATATATATGTATATATATATATATATTGCACTTATTTTTAGAAGTTTCAGCTTGTAACTTGAAGTATCAAACTTCGTTTTGGCTAATTTAAAACATCATCAAATTCCTTGATGTTACAATATCATTGAACATTTTGGAAGAGAATCTTACATGTTTTTCTTTGATTCCAGTATCCATTTAGGTATTGGTCCAGTAAAAGAGTTTCCAGTTAGAAACCTGATAAAAAAAAAATCATGAAAGTTACTGCAATTAGATATTCTGAGCATGAGTAAATAACTCATAGCGTGGCCCACATGTTTTTAGATTGCTTAAAGCTTTGATGATAATTTGATTACTGTCATTGAATCAGCTTAAACCTAAGTTGTTTCGATTTTTATTTTTTTGATTATTTTATTTAGATAATTTTAAATTTAAATATAAAGATATAATTTTTTTAAATATATAAAAAATTTAAAAATTTTAAATATATTTATATTAAATATGTACTTATATCTAATATTCAAATTCTGAAGGCCAATAACATAGGTTTCAAACTTTGTCCTCGGCCACTCAAAAATGGTGGTTGCCGTTTAGTAAAAGAAAATTTAAGGTTGGCCACCGCCTCTCAAGGAGGTGGAACTCCCGCACCGCTGGCTCTAACCCCCTCCAACTACAGCAAAAAAATCAAGGGTTTAAAAAAAAAAAAAAACGTGTCCTTACAATTGATCAATGTTAGTAATATTCGAAAGTGTGGGCGGAATTTCTCCACTGAGTCTATTAAAGCTGAGATCTCTGCAACAAAATTTATAGAAGCGTATTAAACCAAATGTTGTCTAGAAAATTTAATCAATTTCTTGAATAATAAAGGTAGGGGAAAAAAGGGAAAAATTAACCCAAAAAAAAAAAACATCAAAATTGACAAGTGCAAAAGAAAAACAATAAAAAAAAACTTGATGTATATAGCTTATATATTTTTATATACATATAGAGAGAGGTATAAATATATCGTTAATGTAACTCTAAATTAAGTAGTGAATAAAAATTACAATCATCACTCCCGAAGATGTAAGCACATTGCCGAACTTCGTTAAAATCTCTGTGTTGATTTTTTTTTTCCTTTTTCTTCTTTGTGTTTTCATGATTCCTTGATTTTTAAACTTAATAGAACTGCTAATTAAAAAACATAATTTCCTAAGATAAGTTAAAATCAAGATTAAAAACTTAAATCAAAAGTTAAATCAGTATGATCCCTAGTTACTAATTTGATCGATTCAACCTATCGATCTAAGTAAAACAATTTTAAATATTCAAAAAATATAATGCTAAATGAATAATAAATATTATAGATAATTAATAAAAATATGCATTTGACTTAATGATATTATTTTTAATATAAAACCAGTGTTTTTACCTATTTTATCCTATTATTATCAATTTTTAACTGGTTCAATAAATATTCAGTTCTTTGCATCATTTATTCGACTAATCTAGTCTAATCTTTTTTTTTAGGTTAAAACTACATGAACTTTATGATGCCCTTTCAAAATGCACACGAAAATATTAAATATGCATGCAAGAAATTGCAGGTTACTGCTCTGGTATTGATCTTTCAGGAGCTAAATATAGCAGCAAAAGAATTAAATTTAAGCCATGAAAAAATAATATCTTCAATATGCTACTATATATAGCAGCTTCATTGTGTTGCATTATGGGTAGTCAAGGATGAATTGTTCATGATCCAGATTCTTAAAACATGATCCCTTATACCTTTTCTATGTCATCAAAACATAAAATTTACCAACAAAAGGTCATAATTCTTCAAGTAGAAAGATAGCTGCCCAACAATATGGGATTATACTTTAGCCCATTAGTAAATTTTCTAATATAACATTTTGTATTTAAAAATGTTTAATGTGATACTAGTACTACAATGTGGTACTTAAAGTTAGCGTCATTAAATCAAAGTAGATGATCGATGTTGTTGTCATCTAATCACATAATGACATGTCGTATATTTTTATATAATCATTTTATTATATCATATTTTTCAAATGTCATATTAAAAAATAAATTTTATTTATTTTTCTTTTTTTTCTCTCTCCTCCCCTCATCTCTCTATCTAATTCTCTTATTTCAAGTTGACCCTACCAGTCATATGTCAAGTCCGATGAACGGAGAGTTGATACTTAACGGTGTTACCACATTATTTAATGGAATTATAGTTATTAAGAAACACGTTACACATTTTTAAAGTAAAAGTATCATATTAAATAATTTACTATAATTTAAAAGTTAAATATAATAGTATCCTACACAAAATAGAAATAAATTTTTTTCTATTAAAGAGAAAAAATAACGAATCTATACTCACAAGATCGTTACATTTGTCAATGCCCTAAGAGAATCAGGTAGCGCACCAATGAGATTGCAACTCCTCAATATCCTGCAATACAATCACAAGCATTTACCATTTAGTTTCAAAAAATAATAATAATAATAATCATAATTCTTAAAATATAAATATGTTTTTCATGTTAGTCCTAAGACTTTTATTTAAAATATTTAGTCTTAAAGTTACCAAAGTTCTGAAAATTAATCTTTTGGTCACCACTTGAATGAAACAATAATTATCTTATATATTAAGAGTAAAAAAAAAAATTTACAAACAAAAGTATAAAAATAAATAAATATAACATGTGTTGTCTTACTAATCTTGCTTGTAAAGTTTTTTTTTTTTACTGATAATTATCTTAAATGAAAAATTGAAAGTTTATATAAAAAAGCTTACCTGCAGGTTATATGTGAAGCATACGTAGCGTTTCATTTAAATTTATTTGCCAAAAGAAATAAAAAACGACTTCAAATAAAAGATAAGAAACTCTACTTCATGTTTTTATTCTTCTCCTTTTCTCTTACCAAACACATGGGCCATCTTTCTCTTTTCCTAAAACCAACGCCCCTCCCCTTATTGCTTGCTACTTTAAACGATCTTCATCTTCTTAACAAAATAAATAAATAAATAAATCAATTCTTATCCATCTTAAGTAAACGCTCTTGTAATGATTTCATTTTTCATCTTGCATGCTCTTTTTTTTTTTTTTTTTTGGAAGGATCATCTTGCATATGCTTGTTAATTGTTGAACATTGATGAAAATAGCAATCTGAAAAGAGAAGGGGTGCTGCTTTGGCAAGAAAGGAAGCGGCTATTGGTTTAGTGAGATAGGAGAAGGGTATTAAAAATGTAGTCATTTTTTTAATCTTTTAAAGTAAGGATGGTTTTTTTTTTTCCTAAATTTTTTTTTAATATTTTATAAATTAGTAAAATGACTTTTAATTGTTCTCAGTATCTGTCTGTTACTGTTTCTGCTTAAACAATAACTGATAACTTAATTTTTAACACATTTAAACAATTTTTTAAGGTTAAATGTTTACTTCTAAAAAGGAGACTTATATTTTAGGTGGAAAATCACAAGACTAATTTAATCAATCCCTGCAACTCACAGTATAGTCAAACTAGGCAAATTACTGATTTCTAGAGACGTAGTTTCAGCTCCATTCAAGTCACTGATTACCCTGTAAACCAACATTCAACATTCAACAAACAACAAACATTATGATAGAACCAATATCCCAAGTTTTTTGCTGAAATCTATGAAATTTATAATCTATCTATGCTTACAAGTTATATAAATTTTGCAGACCATAAATGGGTGGAATTGGCCCACTCAAACCACTTGCCTGAATATATCTGTCATTACCAAAGTTGGGTTTTGTTCAATGATTGAGAAAAAGCACAAATTAGATACTTAATGCAATAACAATAATAAATTGCCCTTCAAAATGTAGCACAAATATTTAATTAAATCTCTCACAGTTTTTCAAGTTTTGTCCAATTCTGGAAGATGAAGTTGGGAATATTTCCTCTGAAGTTGTTGTCAGCAATCCGACTGTTGAGAAACCAAAATAATCAATAACTAGCATAGTATTAGGTAATATGAACCGAACCTGAAAAACCATTCAAATCAAACTTAAATCTAAAATAATTCGAATTCGAAAAAGTTCAAATCCAAAATAATCCGATCAGAGTTTGGCTGAATCCACTCAATTATCACTTCTATGCATGATAATTATTCTGAGCATATAAAAACTATATAAGTCAATTTCCGATGACACATGAAAAACATTATATGCT
Organism: Adansonia grandidieri; assembly: GCA_038382065.1. Lineage (NCBI taxonomy): Eukaryota > Viridiplantae > Streptophyta > Magnoliopsida > Malvales > Malvaceae > Adansonia > Adansonia grandidieri. The sequence goes on along the minus strand of JBBYHK010501991.1, from coordinate 823 downwards.
TACAAGTCTCTCATTTTAGTCAACCTAGCAAAATTTGCAGGCAATTCTCCACTAAATTTGTTCGAAGTAAGATGCCTGCAACACGAGCAACATCAATGAGTCACGAACAAAAAAATAATAGAGAAAACCAAGAGGAATTTATATCTTTTTTTAACACCTTCATCCCCAGTCCAAGAATTTGGGAGGAATTCTGCTATGGAATGTATGTTAGACACATGCTTGTAAGTTGCTTTTTGAACTAAATCATGGGATACTTTGGATCAAAATAGATGAACACCTTACAAGTAGGGTACAAGTTTGACAAAATATCAAATGGAAGAAAACAAGAACCTCATCTAATGCAGGGAATATAGAAGGAGATAATTCAAAGTTTTTGCTTCTTGTTAGAGGCTCAGAGGGCGGTTCTTAACTACCAAGCATGACTAAGCAATTATGCAACTCAGTACAAGAAAGTATTCAATTGTTTTATTGAAAAAGAATCAACGATAATGAGTGAAATTATGGGAGAATTTAACGAGTCTCACATTATCTCAATATTGGACAGATTTGCTAGCGCTGGAGGCAAAGTTCCCGAAAGAAGATTTTGCACAAGGATTCTACAAATTTTCATAAAATAGAATTAATTCACTACAGAAACATAACATGATTCTTATAATATGAAATGAGAAATATTAGAAATTGCTGGAAAACAACTCACAAGGTGGTCAGAGTGCTTATATTTGCCAACTCTTCTGGGATTGAACCTGTTAAACGATTTCCAAGAAGTCTACTGCAATAATACTCATGTTTCTTCAGCCATAAACCATATTATATATATATATAT
>JBBYHK010501970.1:0-14381 GCA_038382065.1 Adansonia grandidieri | reverse complement strand
AGCATCTGGTCTTGTGATTCCTTAACCATTAGCTCAAGTCGTTCAATATGAGCTTCATGATCACTCTCTATGATTTGCTTACGGTGTCGTGTGTTGTAATGGTGTGTGATGTAAGGTTATATGTTCTTGACTGATCTCAAAATCCCTTGCACTGTTATGGCTTAATTCCTGTATTAGACTTTTATTTAAAAATGTACTTATTGAGGAGCATTTAAAATGCAATGACGAGTTAAGATAATGAATGATTAATGCAAATACAATAGAAAATGGTGAAATAAAATGTGCATATGCATTGGAAACAATTGATTCTTGGTACAGCTTTGTCAATAAAATCATTCCTAGAGTCATAAAAGGGCTTTTTTCTTTTACACATGATTACATCTGAAAGTATCTAACACGATTACGTTGTGTAATCACACGATCAAAAAAACCTAAAAGTTTTTGCTCATGATCTCCAACAAGTACAATGTGTCGCCTTATGGATCAAGCTACTACAATCACGTCATCCCTCTCTCGTTGAGCCATCTGAACTTGTTCAGTGAGGTGTTGATGTTATTCTTGGTAGTTCAGACGTGCTTTGTCAATTATTGTTTGCCAATCCAGTTCGCGTTGCTTAAAAGCCCTTATTAGTTCATTGATATGACCTTGATGATCCTAAAGAGACTATTCTAGCTCCTAGATTCTATGAATGAGGGCTTCTTTTTAAACCCTAGTGGCTCTCGCATATAGGATTTAGGCCTTGAGTCTTTGATTCCTTCATTGGTAGGTGGAAGCAAAAGCACGTGCCCTTATGAACTTTACTTTGTTGGTTCTGACTTCCTCCTTTTGCTGATTTAGCTCATGATTGAAAGTGGCAACTTTCGCTTCCTATTCAATTATGTCTTGCCAATACGTCAGGATTTGTTAACTTTTCAAAGTGTCACATAATCCTTAGTTAGTCTCTCAAGGTTATCTTTGAAGCAATCCCTTTTTTAATGACTCGATCCATTTCACTGCTCCTAAAATAGATATCTATTCTAGCTAGCCCTCTTCCTCCTTAAGTCGAGAGATTTTTGTAGCAAAAGATGCCTTTTCTTGCTTGAACTCCCTCCTAAGTAGCTCGATCTCAAAAAACGGTTCTTCTATTGGGATTTATAGTATCCCAGAGTTGGGTGGTGGCAATAGATCGTTGATACGATAGAGTCTCCATTCTTCATATTCAGGCATGGTGGGGCTTCCTCTCCAATATCTTTCCATATAGTGGATCTTCTTCCAAGCTTGGAAAGCTAACTAGACTTTCGCTTTATAATTGGGCTCTCCGTATTCAAAATCCTAATGTCCCAAGTTTTGAAGAACGGGATGAATTGCTAGCACTGGAACTAATGCAATACCAAAAGAGGAGTATAATTGGTATTTCCCTATAATCCTACGAGTGATACACAAGTGTAGTCTCCATATCTGTACATAATTAACTGAGGGAACACTCATAGGGCTCTCCAAGTGATTTTTTCATCCCTGATGTTTCGTAATTCCTCGACCCAATGCTTTTCTGTCTTATCTTATGACAATCTTCCTCTAATGCTATGGAAAAAGGACTAATCTTGAAGAAGAAAATTTGCCTGACTCTCCCTTTCCTAACATAGAGATAACCTAAGAGCCATATCCGGAGCAATAGGGCACACCGATAAACCTTCCTACTCCCATTTTTTTACAAAAGCTGAGGGCACGGATGGTTTCGACGATAATGGTGGAAGTAGGGTTGATGTTGCAACATAGGTGAGAAAAGAAATCCATGACTACCACCTCTACATAACCTAAAGTCTTCAGGAATAGAACGAGCCCATAAATTGCTAGAGCATAGACATCTTGAGCTTTCTTTTGATTAGAAAGATTTACCATGGTCTCTTTCAAGCTGGCCCAAAAAATGCATTCACTACTCCCTTTTACTTTGACGTGACTATCAACCCATGCTTTTGTGGCTCCAAGAATTTACCTTAACCTCTTCTTAAATGGAGAAGGCATTAGTGCTTTATAGTAAATCTGGTCTGTTTACTCATCAATGTTAGGGACTAAATCTTGTTGGTTGAAGGTGAAACATTTGTAGGCTGGATTCTAGAATTATGTCATTGCTCGCAACAAACCATCATCTAATTGAACTCAAAGTAAAAGAGCTATCTCCTCGTACTTTTTAGTGAAGGCTTCTTTCTTATTGTTATCCCAACTGTCCCAAATGTGCTTCAATTCTTGACAATCATTCTGACGAAAATCAACTTTGACCTCTTCATGCATTTTTGAGACATAGTCGGGCTTTAGGATGTCCCCATCTTGATGTTGGCGACTTTCTAACCATGTTTTGACATTTTTAAAGGACTTGATAGTTGAGATAAGCTACTGCTCCATAAATGATGCCTTGCTGAACACCAAACCAGAACAATTGTCCTAAAATAATGATAGTCATGATGGTTATGATGAAATGATGCATGCACCAAAACATAAACAAAGGGAAAATAAGTTAGTGGAACATATAGGAGACAAATGTAAGGAAATAAAGATTTAAGAACATCATAATGTCTCAACCAAGGTGGTGGGATAAGAAACGGGCAGCATTTTAACATGTTAGGATGCAATCTGCCCTTCATGAGGTTATGCAATATCTTATTTTGATGGAAAAATAACCGACTAGTGGCAATATTCGTTTATCACCCTAGTGCGAATGTGCGTTAAGCCATGACTTGTACAGCATAATGGCTTACAGTATAAGACATTGTGAATAATGGTTTTTGTTCATCGTCACTTATTTATAGAGGTTAGCCATCATTCGGGAAGCACGATGGCATGCCTTGATAAATGATAAAAATGTAGATGTGGGTGACAATTATATACTCATTGTCACCTACATAATTAGGGTAATTAAGAGTAAAGATTAGGAATGTTTCCCTGAGTGACCCTATTCTTCGGGTATTCTCGTAGCATTTAGCTATGGTTTGACAAGGTTTAGCTCATAGGGCTCACTGTATGAGGTTTAAGTTAATGTCTAAATAGGTTTCAAAATTGCTCTTCCATCTGGTAAGGATAGTCAAGGACCCCGATCATAGACCCATCATGGGTTTAGCAGAACGGGTTCGATCCATTGGATGTATTGACCCATGCAAATGTGGAGGGTTACTCATGAGAGACATAAGTAATTTACATCTAGGAAGTTCTTAACATGCCTATACAGAGGATTACTCATGAAGGCGGATAGCTCACTTCCTCCTAATGATTGGGTTATAACCACGCCATGGAGTTTGGTGGAACACTAATGCACAGACATGCAAGTGCATGGTGTATTGCAGGGAAATGATCAAACCTTTTTGTTTACTTTCATATTAACATTTCTATTAAACTGATGATTATTCAAAAATAAGGCAATTCTGACTGTCATGTCAAACAAAAGATTAGTTGACAAAAAAATAGGTCATAGCTAAATAATGATCGAAGATCAAAAGAACCAGGAACCTAGCAAGACACGGCTAGTTATTGGCCTAACTCTTTATATTGTCCCTAGTGGAGTCGCCAAGCTATCATAACGTACCCCGGTGTGGATCCTCATGGATCTAGGAGTACATACAACTTAAAATATTCTTCTAACTTGGAATGTCTTCTTGATTGAGACTTTTCCTTTTTGACATGATGAGAATGAGAAAGTACAGATTCTTGAATTATGACATAGTAAAGAAGGGACCACAAGACAAATCGCTCATCTTATTAGTCTCGGATGACCATTACGAGATGGCTAACACTTAGAGTCACCACCAATCATTTCAGGCTAGGTATGATCAGATGCCTATTGAAACCTATGTTTTGAGTTACGAAACTCAGAACATCGATCCAGTGGTCTACGTAGTGCAAAGATTCACCATTTGGGTTTGGGAGTTGGTTATGCACGATGAGGTGCGAACTTCTTCGCGATGCCTAAAATCGATACCTTACTAGTTATGTCTTGTCTCAATTTTGATTCTTTTGATTTTAACTTATCATTGTTTCAATATAACCCCTTTTAGTGAATGAATCTTATAGAAATAATCTAGGTTTTGATGAAAAAGATTTAATTTCATATATGCCCTAGAGGGATGGGGAAATGGAGATTTTCGATAAAAATGACCTCTGGATTTTACTTTGAAAAAGTGAATATTCCACTTTAGGCACTGGAGGGATATCCCGTGGAATATTACCCTTAGTTTTACTTGAAATGATTGGAAAACATGAATGCAAATGATTATCACGAAGAAATCACGTTAGTGAGGCAGCAAATGAAGTAACATAACATGGATCAGTCAATGCAATGATAAAGAAAAGGGATAGAGTATTGGAATTTATCTCGCAATTGGCATTGATTATCTGGGAATAGCCGAACTGACAATTTTTTAGATGCATCTGGGTTCCTTGATTAAACAAGGTTTGTTTGGCATATTCATGAAGTTCGAGAAGGAGAAAATTTTCATTATGGTTAAAAGATAGGGTTGGAGTATCCCCTCAGAAAGATAGGGTTGCAGTATCCCCGTGGATGACAAATCATTTTGACAAAGGAAGATTTTTCAATCTTGACAATTTTAAAAGCAAGATTGAAGTATCCTCTTGGAAGCTCAGGGTTGGAGTATCCCCAAAATTGAAATATCTAACACTTTTTAGAGAAGTCGAGTTGGAAAACTTAAATTAACAAAACTTTGTGATTTAGAAAATGAGTGAGCATTTCGAGGACTTTTGGTAAAATAAATTATTATGAACGAGGATAGTAAAGATGTAAAGTATGTTTGTCTTTGATACGAGCTTATGGGAGGTCAAAGCAAGTTCTTAAGGCTGATCGGGGTTTAATGGTGACATTTGAATGTCTCAATATGAAGCTCGGGAAAACAACTTAATCTTGACCATAATCGAAAATAGGGGATAGCATCGCACTATCCCACTTCCCGAATTTATTCTAAATTGGTTTGAAGGCTTTAGAGGGTGGACAAGACACCGTTAGAAAGGTAACTTGATGAGGGTCAAACTAAAAGTGTTCCCAATATCCTAAAAAGTCACTTTCGAGGGAAATAAATTTTCAAATTCGAATTGATCGTGCTGCTGGCAGAGCATATAAAGGACAAGGTGTGCCAAAATTTGAAAAATCGCCTTGGACTCATTTGGTATAAAAAAACTACAAGCAATACCTTTTTGAAAAGGGAGTTTCATGAATGTTTTAGGAAAAATGCTTGAAAATTTTGGAAAAATCATTTAGTGGGTCTGAATGGCCCAACAAAAATACATGTTTGGATTTCAGAGGTTCTAGATAGTTTAGATTTGAAACATCACAACTCTCTCATCCGGAACAATCCGAGGGTGAATAAGACATCATTTTAAAGACAATTTGACACACTTTGAGAGAAAAATATAAAAAATTCAAGAAAAATCATTTAGGATTTTAAAGTGATTTTTCAATTTGCAATAGTTTTGTTGCTAGTAGGGGGCAAAGCAAAGTAGAGGACATTTCTTATTTTCTCTATGTTTATGGGTCCAAACTCGAGTCATTGAGATTCGAACATCCATGACTGGAGGGAAAGAGTGGCATGAGCATCACGAACTCATTTGCACAGCCCCGATATAGTTTAAGATGATGAAATAGCCCGTTGATCATAACACTCTAGGTATTAACTCAAAAATAAGGAACAAACATTTTAGGATCAAGTGTAAGGTCATTTTCATTGCAAAAACAGAAGATTTGAGTTTGTTTAACCAAGATTCCAAATCTAAAAAACTTAATTTTCCCTAAGATATTTTTCTAACTTTAAGGAAAACGCTAAATCCATGCTAATCCTCATTGGTTGAGGGTAACATGCTTGGCTTGGGGAGGTTTTGAAGATCAGTTTTTTATAGCCATTAAACATGCATTTTGACAAGGGGAAGACAACAAACATACAAGAGGATGACACATAACATGAATGGGGATGCTAACTTTACCAATGGTCTAGACAAAGGAAATGTTATACATTTTGACAAGAAAATGTTATGGAAGCTAAAAATGACAATGATTCATGACAAGATGCAAGCTAATGTATAAATATGCTTGAAATATGTTAGGCTAATGTTCCATACATGGATTAAGGATAACAAGATGCATAAATATGGCATAAAATGCATGAGCAAGTGTAGACACCTTATTTTGTCCGAGATAAATTTTTTTAGCAATCAAAACATGCATTTGACATGGGTTTAGACTTCAAAAAAATGTTTTGATTAAGTCAAAAGTCCAAATTCATAATTTGACATGGGTTTTGATCCTTTTTTTCGATACAAAGAAATGAGTTAAAATCGAGTTTTTGATTAATGGTGGATGAGTGAAAAATGTTTAGACCATGGCAAATTAGCTCGATTGCAAAAAAAAATAGCCTGGACAAAATAAGGTGTCTACACTTGCTCATGCATTTTATGCCATATCCATGCATCTTGTTATACTTAATCCATGTATGAAACATTAGCCTAACATATTTCAAGCATATTTATACATCAACTTGCATCTTGTCATGAATCATTGTCATTTTCGGCTTCCATAAGATTTTCTTGTCAAAATGTATAACATTTCCTTTGTCTAGACCATTGGTAAAATTAGCATCCCCATTCATGTTATGTGTCATCCCCTTGTATGTTTGTTGTCTTCCCCTTGTCAAAATGCATGTTTGACGGCTATCAAAAACTGATTTTCAAAACCTCCCCAAGCTAAGCATGTTAACCTCAACCAATGAGGATTAGCATGGATTTAGCATTGTCCTTAAAGTTATCAAAATATCTTAGGGAAAATTAAGTTTTTCAGCTCTGGAATCTTGGTTAAACAAACTCAAATCTTCTATTTTTGCAACGAAAATGACCTTACACTTGTTCCCAAAATGTTTATGCCTTGTTTTTGAGTCAATACCTTGCGTGGTATGATCAATGGGCTGTTTCATCCTCCCAAATTACTATGGGCTGTGCAAATGAGTTTGTGATGCTTATGCCACTTTTTCCCTTTAGTTATGGACATTTGAATATCAATGACTTGAGTTTGGAACCGTAAACATAAAGAAAATAAGAAATATCCCCTGCTTTGCTTTGTCCCCTACTTGCAGCACAACTGTTCCAAATTGAAAAATCATTTCAAAATCCTAAACGATTTTTCATGAATTTTTTGATATTTTCTACTCAAAGTGTGTCGAATTATCTTTAAAATGATGTCCTACTCACCCTCGGTTCATTCTAGATGAGGGAGTTATGATTTTTCAAATCTAAACTGTCTAGAACCTTTAGAATCCAAACATGTATTCTGATTGGGTTGTTCAGACCCACTAAATGATTTTTCCAAAATTTTCAAACATTTTTCCTAAAAGATTCATGAAATTCCCTTTTCAAAAAGCTATCGCTTGCAATTTTTTGATACCAAATGAGTCCAAGGTGATTTTTCAAATTTTGACATACCTTGTCCCTCACATGCTCTACCAACAGCACAATCAATCTGAACTTAAAAATTTATTTCCATGGAAAATGACTTTTTGGGATATTGGGAACACTTTTAGATTAACCCTCATCGAGTTTCCTTTCTAACGGTGTCTTGTCCACCATCTAAGCCTTCAAACCAATTTAGAATAAATTCGAGAAGCAGGATAGCGCGATGCTATCCCTTATTTTTTATTATGGTCAAAATTAAGTTGTTTCCTCGAGCATCATTTCGAGACATTTGAATGTCACCATAGCACCCCGATCCGCCTCGAGAATATACTTTGACCTCCCACAAGCTCGTATCCAGGCACAAACGTAATCAAGAACATACTTTACATCTTTACTATCCTTGTTCACAATAATTTTTTTGCCAAAAGTAATCAAAATGTTCACTCGTTTTCTAAATCACAAAGTTTTGTCAATTTATGTTTTCTAACTCAACCTTTCTAAAGAGTGCAAAATGTGCCACTTTTAGGGATACTTCAACCCTAACTTTTTTGAAGGGATACTCCAACCCCGCTTTTCTAAATTGTCAAGATTGAAAAATCTTCCTTTGTCAAAATGATTTGTCATCCATAGGGATACTCTAACCCTGATCTTCTAAGGGGATACTCGAACTTTATTTTTTCAAAATTGTCAAGATCTAAAAATCTTCCTTTGTCAAAATTATTTATCATCCATGGGAATACTCCAACCCCATCTTTCTGAAGGGATACTCCAGCCCTGTTTTTTAACTATAATTAATGTTTTTCTTCTTGGATTCCCATGAATATGTCAAACAAACCCTATTTAATCAAGAAACCTATGCATCTCGAAAATTGTCAATTCGGTTATTCCCAAATAATAGATGACAATTGCAAGATAAATTCCATTATTCCATTCCTTTTCATTGTATTGAATGATCCATGTTATGTTGTTTCATTTGTTACCTCACTAGTGTGATTTCTTTGTAATGATTATTTGCATTCATATTTTTGAATCATTTCAAATACAATTAAACGTAATGTTTCGCGTGGGTATCTCTCCAGTGAATAAGGTGGAACATTTCATTTTCAAAGTAAAATCTAGAGGTCATTTATTGAAAATTGTTATATTCCCCATCTCTCCATGGCGTATTGAGATTAAATCTTTTTTATTAAAACCTGGATTTGTATCTCTATAAGATTCATGCATTAAAAAGGGTTATATCAAAATAATGATGAGTTAAGATCGAAAGAATCAAAATCGAGATAAGACATAGCTAGTAAGGTATCAATTTCGGGCATCACAAAGAGGTTCATGCCTCATCATGCATAACCAACTCCCGAACCTAAACGACGAATCATTGTATTATGTAGACCATGAGATCAATGTTTAGGTTTCAATAGACATCTGATCGTGCCTAGCCCGAAATGATCAGTGGTGACTCCAAGCATTGGCCATTTTGTGATGGTCATCCGAGACCAATAAGATGAGCGACTTATTTTATGGTCCCCTTCATTGTTTCACAAGTTGAGACAGCTTGGCGACTCCACTGGGGACAGTATAAAGAGTTAGGCCTATAACTAGCCGTGTCTTGCTAGGTTCCTAGTTCTTTCAATCTTCGGTCATTATTTAACCATGGCCCCTTTTTTTTTCGTTTTGTCAACTAATCTTTTGTTTAATGTGATTGTCAAGATTGTCTTATTTTCAAATAATCATTAGTTTAATTAAAATGGTAATATGGAAGTAAACAAAAATTTTTGATCGTTTCCTTATCACATACCACGCATTTGCATGTGCATTAGTGTCCCACCAAACTCCATGGCGTGGTTACAACCCAATCATTAGGAAAAAGTGAGCTATTTGCCTTCATGAGTAACCCTCCACATGAGCATGGCAATAACTTCTCGGATGTAAATTAGCTATGTCTCTTGTGAGTAACCCTCTGTATTTGCATAGGGAAATACATCCAACGGATTGAACCCATTCCACCAAACCTATGATGGGTCTAGGATTAAGGTCCTTTGACTGTCCTTATCGGACAGAGGAGCAATACGGATACCTATTTAGGCATTAGCTTAAACCTCATATAATGAGCCCTACAAGCTAAACCATGTCAAACCATACCAGAATGTGACTAGAATACCCAGAGAATAGGGTCACTCAGGGAAACATTCCTAACCTTTACTCTTAATTACCATAATTATGCAGGTGACAATGATTATACAATTGTCACCTGCATCTACATTTTTATCATTTATCAAGGCATGCCGTTGTGCCGCTCGAATGATGGCTAACCTTTGTATAAATAAATGATGGTAAACAAAAACCATCATTCACAATGTCTTATATTGTAAGGCATTATGCTGTCTGAGTCATAGCTTAATGTGCATCCACACTAGTGGTTGTGAATGAATATTGATACTAGTTGTTTATTTTTCCATCAAAATAAGATATTGCATCACCTTATGAAGGGCAAATTGCATCCTGGTATGTTGAAATGCTGCCTGTTTCTCGTCTCACCACTTTGGTTAAGAAATGTTATGATTTTTTTTTATGTTCTTAAATTCTTTATTTCCTTACATTTATCTCCTATATATTCCATTAACTTATTTTCCTTTTGTTTTTGTTTGGGTGCATGCATCATTTCATCATAACCATCATGACTATCATCATTTTAGGATAATTATTCTGGTTTAGTGTTTAGCAAGGGGCATTATTTTTGGAGCAACAGTTTATCTCCCTATTGAGTCCTTTAAAAATGTTAGAGCATGGTCTGAAGGTCACCAACGTCAAGATGGGGACATCCTAGAGCCCGATTACATCTCAAAAATGCATGAAGAAGTGAACGTCGATTTTTGTCAGAATGATTGTCGGGAATCAAAGCACATTTGGGTAGTTGGGATAACAACGAGAAAGAAGCCTTCACTAAAAGGTACGGGGATATAGCTCTCTTACTTCGAGTTCAGTTAGATGATGGCTTATTGCTAGCAGAGACACAGTTTTGGAATCTAGCCTACTGATGTTTCACCTTTAACCAACAGGATTTAGTCCCTATGATTGATGAGTACACAACCTTGCTCAACATAGAAAGGGCCATGTCAGACCAGATTTATTGCAAAGCACTAACGCCTCCTCCATTCAAGAAAAGGTTGAGGTAAATTCTTAGAGCCATAGAAGCATGGGTTGATAGTCATGTCAAAGTAAAAGGGAATAGCGAATGCATCTCTTAGGCCAGCTTGAAAGAGGCAATGGTAAATATTTTTTATCAAAAGAAAGCTCAAGATATCTATGCTCTGGTAATTTATGGGCTCGTTATATTCTCGAAGACTTTGGGTTATGTAGAGGTGGCAGTCACAGATTTCTTTTCTCACCTATGTTGCAACATCAACCCTACTTCTACCATTATCACCAAAACCATCTGCGTCGTTAGCTTTTGTAAAAGAACGGGAATAGGAAGGTTTATCGAGTGTGCCCCATTGCTCTAGATATGGCTCCTAGGTCATCTCTAGTTAGGAAAGGGAGAGTCGAGCAAATTTGTTCTTCAAGATCAGTCCTTTTTCCACAGCACTAGAGGAAGAATGTCATCAAGATAAGACAAAAAAGCATTGGGTTAAGGAATTATGAAACGTCAAGGAGGAAGAAATCACGTGGAAAGCCCTATGGGTGTTGCCTCAGTTGATTATGTATAGATGTGGAGACTACACTTGTGTACAGCTCTTGGGATTATGGGGAAATACCAGTTACGCTCCTCTATTGGTATTGCGTCAGTTCCGATGCTAATAATTCATTCCACTCTTCGAAGACTTGAGACACTGGAATTTTGATTACAGAGAGCCAATTATAAAGCGAAAGTCTAGTTACCTTTCCAAGCCTAAAAGAAGATCCATTGTATGGAAAGATACTGGAGAGGAAGCCCCACCACGCTTGGATATAAAGAATGGAGACTTCACCGTATCAATAATCCATTGCCACCACCCAACTTCGAGATATTGCAAATCCCAATAGAAGAACCGCCTTCTGAGATCGATCTACTTAAGAGGGAGTTCGAGCGAAAAAAGGCATCCTTTGCTATAGAAATCTCTCGACTTAAAGAGGAAAAGGGCCAGCTAGAGATAGATATCTATCTTAAGAGTGGTGAAATGGATCGAGTCATTAAAGAAAGGGATCGCTTCAAAGATGACCTCGAGAGCCTGACCAAGGACTATGTGACACTCCGAAAAGCTAACAAGTCCCGATGCATTGGCAAAACATCAGTTGAATGGGAAGCGAAAGTTGCCACTCTTAATCATGAGCTGAATCAACAAAAGAAGGATGTCAGAACTAGCAAAGAAAAGTTCATAAGGGCATGTGCTCTTGCTTCCACCTACCAACAAAGGAATCAAACACTAGAGGCCCAAATGTGAGATGTGAGAGCCACCAGGGTTGAAAATGAAGCCCTCATTCATAGAATCCAAGAGTTAGAATAGTCTCTTCAGGACCATCAAGGTTATATCAATGAACTAAAAAGGGCTTTCGAGCAACACGAACTAGATTGGCAAGCGACAATCGACCAAGCATGTCTGAACTACCAAGAACAACATTAGCACCTCATTAAACAAGCTCAGATGGCTCAATGAGAGGCGGATACATGATTAAAGTAGCTCGATCCATAAGGTGAGACATTGTACCTGTTAGAGATTGTGAGCAATGACTGTTAGGTTTTCTTGGTCGTGTGATTACACAATGCAATCACGTTAGATACTTTCAGATGTAATCATATCGTAAAAGAAAAACCCTTTTGTGACTCAAAGAATGATGTTATTGATGAAGCTGTTCCAAGAATCAGTTGTCTCCAATACATATGAACATTTAATTTCATCATTTTTCATTACACTTGCATCAATCATTCATTATCTAAACTCATCATTGCATCATAAATGTTCATCAATAAATACATTTTTAAAAAAAGTCTAATACGGGAATTAGGCCATAAAAGTGCAAGGGATTCCAAGGTCAATCAAGAACATGAAACCTTACATTATGCACTGCTACAACACACGACGTCATAAGCAAATCATGAAGAGTGATCATGAAGCTTGTATTGAGCGACTTAGGCTAATGGTTAAGGAATCACAAGACTAGATGCTTCATTAGCAATACGAAATGTAGAATCACATTGCAAAACTTATGGAACTAATGACCACCTCTATGAAAGAAAAAGGACAAGCTAGCACTGTTGAAATAAGGAATGATCCTCCCAACACTGAAAATCCCCCTGTCAATAATCTAGAACCTGCCCAAGGGGAAACTAGATAAGAACAACAGCTCATTCCTACACCTGCCAATCAGGCTCCACTAGTCATCTACCTTAATCCCATTACGGCAAGCCAATTCATTCCCGACACTCAAAGGATGAATGCAGGAGTCTCATCAGCAGATCTGAAACCCTTGACCATGAAGGACTAGAGAAAACAGAAGGTTAAAAGCCCACCATGACTACGGAAGAGGTGAACAAATTCCAACTAATAGAAAAATGCCTTCAACCTATCAAGAGAAGTGACAAGTTTAGAGCTGTTGATGCATAATCATTGTCTTTGGTGTCCAACCTTGTCATTCCCCTAAAATTCAAAGTCCTAGAGTTTGAAAAGTTTAATAGAACTACTGACCCTTCTGTTCATATCCAAATGTACCTACGAAAGATGGCTGGGTATAAAAAAGATGAAAAGCTCCTCATCCATTACTTCTAACACAACCTCATTGAGATAGCAGCTCTGTGGTATATCGAGCTAGACAATGTGAAAATCCAATCATGGGCCGACTTGGCTAAGGCCTTTTTGAATCAATACCAGTACATGTCAGATTAGGAATCGAATCGACTTTCTTTGATGAATTTTGAGAAGAGATCCATTGAAAGCTTCAGGCAACATGCCCAAAGGTAGAGAGAGGAAGCAACCGTAGTCTAAACTGCCTAAACAAGAATTCTTGAACAGCGAACAACCAGAGCTATTACTCACTACATCAAAAAATTTCCATTAATGAAAGATGTAAATCCATTGGAAAATAAAAAATATGCTTATCGGATGAAATGGTTGTTACTATCTGCTCTAATAATGAATCATTGGTTTAACTGAATAACTAAATAAAATAGATAGACCTTTCTCTACATCTCAAGTCGATGGATCTTCTCAACTAGAGGATCCCCTATACGGATAATATATGGATAATACACTTTCTAGTTGACCGAGTCTAATTCTAATTATTTTGTTCTGAAGTAAAGATATCCATGGGGTGGTTTGCCCTATTCAGATATTCATGACTGAAAAGTACTGGATTCTCTTTCGGATAGGTCCTGAAAGGAGAAGGAAGGCTGGAATGCCACCAGGCATCTATTATTGAATTCACCCGACCCAATCCATTTTTGGAACGTCTAGTGCCAAAGTTATTCCTCCCCTTATAGAAAATGAGATGATAGTCACTTTCATCCATACCTTACACGCTCTTTATTATGAGAAGCTCGTAAGAAATGCCACCAAGAAATTCGCAAACTTAGTTCTCTCTAGAGAAAGGATTGAAGTAGCCATTAAGAGTGGTAAAATGTCAGCCAAGGAAATGTTTGGATCAAGTAAGAAGCTTATTGCCAGTAAAAAAAAAGAACGAGAGGCCAATGCCATAAGTTATGCTAGCTCATCTCAGCCAAAACAGCGTTAAATGCCCGACCTTCACTGCCCAAGCACATTGTATTCTTTTCCTATCACTATACCCCTTCAACCAATTAATGTAATAACCTAGAACTGATCCTTTACAATCCTATCAACCCACTGCAAAGCTACTCTCCATAAGTTCACTAAAGTGCCAATCAAGTAACCAATAAAGCACCTGGCAATCATGGTGCAAATCAATAAAAACAACATTTTGATCCCATCCCTATGACCAATAAGGAGCTCTACCAAACCTTGCTCCAAAATCATTTAGTG
>JBBYHK010501959.1:0-14382 GCA_038382065.1 Adansonia grandidieri | reverse complement strand
AAGTTCACCAAAGTACCAATCAAGCAACCAATAATGCACCTAGCAATCGAGGTGCAAATCAACAAAGACAACATTTTGATCCTAGCTTTATGACTTATAAGGAGCTCTACCAGACCTTGCTCCAAAATCATTTAGTGGCCCCAATTTATGTCCTAGAAAAGAAGCCACCATACCCGTAATGGTACAACCCTAACGCCCACTATGAAAACCATGTTAGGGCAGCAGGGCATGACATTGAGAACTGCATATCTTTCAAACAAAATGTGCAAAATCTAATAAACTCAAAAGTCTTGCAGTTCGAGATGAACCAGGGACCAAATGTTGTCGCCAATCCTTTACCAAACGACACTAAGCCAGTTGTAAACATGATCGACATTAAGAATAGATATGAAGTAAAGGCAAGCATTGGAGGATGTAAGGATGCCAATGTTCTTGGTCTGGCAAGCATTGATTTAGGTTGGGTTGCTCAATGCAACAGAAAAATTGGAAGACAATCTCGATAACTTTTATGACTTCCACACAGTTATAGGTCATACCCTACAAACATGCAAGGAATTTAGGTCGATGGTTCAAAGAATGATGAATGAAGGCCAAATAGAATTATATCGTGAGATTACACCTACTGCTGAACCTATCAATATGATAGGAGATGAAACCATGCAGCCACCTTACGAGAGAAGCTGACCCCTTATTCTTTATGGCAAGTCAAGTCCCAAGGTCAGTTCTTTGACACCTACACCAAAGTTAGTTGTGGAAGTACCTAAACCATTCCTGTATAAGAGCAACAAAGCTGTCCCATGGAAATACGAGAATCAGGTAGTGATGATCGGAGAACTAACTCCCTCAACTACTATAATGGAACTATCAGGAGTTAGTCACCTAACTCATAGCAGTAGGTGTTATGCTCCCCCAGCTCAACAAAAACAAATAGTTAATGCATGTCCAAGCACCAGTACCACTCAGGCCTAAGCAAAGAATTTCGAGCCTGAGAAAGTCAAGGAAGTAGTAAGTAAAAGAGAAGCCACAGAGTTTTTGAAGTCCATCAAGCACAATGAATACTACATTGTAGACCAGTTAAGCAAACAACCCGTAAATATTTCTGTGCTATCTCTACTTTTTAATTAAGAGGTTCACCGAGATGTATTACTGAAGGTGCTAAACGAAGCATATGTGCCCTCGAACGTCCTCATGGACAAGTTGGATCGGCTAGTGAACAACATCATGGTCGATAATTATATCTCCTTCACTAATGATGAGATCCCACTCTAAGGCAGGGGCAGTTATAAAGCTCTGTATATCACTACCCACTACAAGGGATGCATTTTGCCAAAAGTACTAATAGACAATGGGTCAGCCCTTAATGTTATGCCTATAACTACATTGAGCAAACTCCCTATCGATCAGTCCAACATCAAGAGTAGCCACACCATAGTCTGAGCTTTTGATGGTACATGTCATGGAGGAATTGGAAATATCACAATCCAGCTTCAGATAAGCCCATGTGTATATAAAGTTAACTTCCAAGTTATGGTTATTAATCCTTCTTACAACTACCTATTATGAAGACCATGAATACACTCTGTCGGAGCTATCCCATCCTCTCTCCATTAGAAGCTCAAATTTGTGATAGATGATAAAGTAGTCACCATTGGAGCTAAAGAAGAAATGATTGCCATTGCTTTCACTGAGAATATCTGTGTAGAGCCTAATGAGGATGCACTAGAGTCATCCTTCCAATCCTTCGAGTTTGTTAATGCATCATTTATGGGAGAAGGATTGCCAATAGTTAAACCCCGCCTGTCAAAGAGTACCCACTCGAGTTTAAAAATGACCGTTGCCAAAGGTTCTCGTGCTAGAAAAGGGCTTGGCAAGAATCTAAAAGGGATAGCCTAAGCCCTATAGGTCACCACTCAAGCCAACAAAAGAGGCTTAGGATTCAAGGCTAATAAGCACTCAAAAAAGCAGCAAAAAAAGAAGATCTGCAACCAGGATATGGCATGATCATTGGGTTCAGAAGAGAAATCAAAGCCGACAATGTTCTCGTCTCTCCATGAGATATTTCGTTTGGGAGGACAAATCGATCCAAGCCAACCAGAAGAGCAAAAGGTTAAAGATGTCTTGGTCATCCTAAACAGAGCACTTAACAACCTCTATTTCCAAGATACCAAGCCATAAAATTCGTGTCCTTCAACTAAGACCTGATTTTGATGACAGGGTCATGATGAAAGCCCCTGCACTTTTCCTGTCCCTTTCATGTAACGCCAAGAAACGAAAACCTATTTACCCTTCCCAAGGGCAAATAGGTGTTCTCTGTAAGGGGCACTTTTTATCAAACATTATCAATGAAATGACTTTTGTGTATATCATTCCATATTGTGTATCACTTTTCAACCTTTTTGTCTCCATTACTCTTTTGCCTTCATTTTTATCCAAATCCCTTAGTTGTGTGTGTGCCTTTTGCAATGTTTATTTCTTGGCCCTTTCAGGTGTCCTGACGACAGTGACATGGATGTGTCTGATGGGTCTTTGAAGATCGATTTTGAACTGTCACTTTGCACTAGTGAAGTTGATCCTAAAGAAGATTTCGAAGAAAGCTCTGTACCTTCAGACCTCTTATAATTAGTTGAGCAAGAGGAGAAGCAGATCATGCCCCATAAAGACCCAACGAAAGTAATAAATCTAGGTACTCAAAAGGATCGAAAGAAGGTTAAAATCAAAACCTCAATAAAGTCGACAACTAGGACCAAGTTGATAAATCTACTCCAAAAATATCGAGATGTATTCGCTTGGTTATATCAAGACATGCCAGGACTAGACACTGATATAGTGGTCCACAAGCTTCCCATCATGCTTGGATACAAACCAATCCGATAAAAGTGAAGGAGGATGAAGTCGGAAATGCTTCTTAAAATTAAAGAGGAATTAAAAAAGCAGTTTGATGCAGGGTTTATTAGAGTAGCCAAATATCTAGAATAGGTTGCCAATATAGTCCCAGTCCCAAAGAAAGATGGCAAAGTATGAATGTGTATTGATTATCAGGATTTAAATTGAGCTAGTCCCAAGGATAACTTCCCACTACCCTGTATCGACACTTTGGTAGACAACATAGCCAATAATTCTTTGTTCTCCTTCATGGATGGATTCTCAGGCTACAACCAGATCAAGATGGCACTCGAAAACATGGAAAAAATAATTTTTATAACTATGTGGGGGACATTTTGCTATAATGTCTTGCCCTTCGGACTTCAAAATGCTGGGGCAACCTATCAATGGGCATGGTAGCCCTATTCCATGACATGATGCATAAAGAAATTGAGGTCTACATTGATGACATGATTGCCAAGTCAATGAAAGAGGATGAGCATGTCACAGACCTTCAGAAACTTTTTGAACGGCTACGAAAATTTCAACTAAAATTAAATCCTACCAAGTATACCTTCGAAGTCATTTTGGGTAAGCTTCTAAGCTTTATAGTCAGCAAAAAAGGGATTGAAGTTGACCCAGATAAAGTCAAAGCCATTCAAGATAAGCGACCACCTCAAACCCAAAAGAAAGTGATAAGCTTTTAAGGAGACTGAACTACATTGCTAGATTCATATCCTAGCTCACTGACAAATGTGACCCCATCTTTCAGCTCCTTCGCAAAAAAATTCTAGGAGAGTGGAATGAGGCATGTCAAGAAGCCTTTGATAAAGTCAAACATCATCTATCAAGCTCGCCAGTATTGGTACCATCGATGCCCAGTTGACTTTTAATCCTTAGCAGTCTTCGATAAGTCTATGGGTTATGTATTAGGGTAGCATGATGAGTCAGGAAGAAAGAACAAGCAATCTACTACTTAAGCAAAAAGTTCACAGAATGTAAGTGCAATTACTCCACAATCGAGAAGTTATGCTATGCTTTATTGTGGACAGCCAAGAGACTTAGGCAATACATGCTGTATCACATGACATGGTTGATTGCAAGGCTTGATCCTATCAAGTATCTATGCGAAGCCCCTACACTATCAAGAAGGCTAACTAGATGGCAAGTCCTAATTTTTGAATATGACATTGCCTATGTTAGTCAAAAAGCCATCAAGGGTAGTGCGATATTTGACTTTTTGGCAAGTTGAACTGTAGATGACTATGAACCCTAAAGTTTTTACTTCCCAGATGAAGATCTAATGTGCATTTCTGAAGACGAAGATGCCTTTAACCAAGATCAATCTTGGAAGATGTATTTTGATGGAGCATCAAAAGCTTTAGGACATGGAATTGGGGCAATATTGATGTCACCCGAAGAGAATCATTAACCATTCACAGTAAGGCTAAATTTTGACTGCACGAACAATATCGTAGAATATAAAGCTTGTGTCATAGGGCTTTAAGCAGCCATTGTGAGGAATGTCAAGATATTACAGGTGTTCGGTGATTCGGCCCTAGTCATCTACCAATTGAAAGGAGAGTGGCAAACTCGTGATGCCAAGCTGATGCAGTATGGGAAGCTGATAACAGAGCTCAAGAAAGAATTTGATGATATTAGTTTTTGACACTTACCTCGAGAAGAGAACCAAATAGCTGATCCTTTGGCTACCTTGTCATCCATGTTTAAAGTCAACCAGGAGTTAGACGTTGTTCCCATCTTGATGAGCATCTACACAACTTCGGTTCATTTTTATAGTGTTAAAGAAGAGAAATATGGCCTACTGTGGTACTATGACATCCTTCGTTACATCAAGGATCAGCAATATCCCAAACATGCAATCGAGACGATAAAAAGACTATCAGAAGGCTGGCTATGGCATTTGTTCTCGATGGAAAAATCTTATACAAAAGGAGTCATGATCAAGTATTGCTCAGATACGTTGACACTTCTGAAGCCAAAAATATCCTAGAAGAAGTTCATGAAGGGATTTGTGGCACACATGCTAATGGACATTGGATGGCCAAGTAAATCATGAGAGCGGGTTATTACTGGCTGACCCTCGAGAGAGACTGCACCAATGACACCCAAAAATGCCATAAGTGTCAAATCTGTGTGGACAAATCAATATCCCTCCAATGCCACTTCACGTCATCACTGCCCTATGGCCTTTCTCCATGTGAGGCATGGACATGATTAGGCCAATCACCCCTAAAGCTTCTAATGGGCATCGTTTTATCTTGGTAGCAATCGATTATTTCACCAAATGGGTAGAGGCTGCTTCATATGCTAATGTCACTAGATCAACTGTCTGTAAGTTTGTCAAGCAGGACATCATCTGTAGGTATGGCTTCCCAAACTAGATCATCATAGATAACACAAGCAACTTAAACAATAAAATAATGCAAGTGGTCTGCTCACAGTTCAAGATCTAGCATCATATTCTGTTCATTATCACCCAAAGATGAATGGGGCAGTCGAGGCAGCCAATAAAAACATTAAAAGAATAATTGAAAAAATGGCTGAGACTTACAAAGACTGGCATGAGAAGCTATTCTTTGCACTTCATGCCTATCGGACCTTAGTTCGCACTTCCATGAGTGCTACCCTATTTTCTCTTGTCTATGGGATGGAAGCTGTATTGCCTATCGAAGTCGAGATCCCTTCTCTTAGAGTCTTGATGGAAACCAAACTTGAAGAATCTGAATGGGTCAAGAACAGACAAGATCAGCTCAACCTCATCAAGGAAAAACACATGAAAGCCATTTGCCATGGTCAAATGTATCAAAGACGCATGATTTGAGCCAATGACAAAAAGATGTGCCCATGACAATTTCACCCAAGCGAATTGGTATTAAAGAAGATCCTCCTAATTCATAAAGATGCATGTGGCAAGTGGACCCGTAATTGGGAAAAATCATATGTCGTGAAGCAAGCCTTCTTCGGAGGGGCCCTAATCTTGTCAGAAATGGATTGCAATGTCTTGCCTAACCCAATCAACTCAGATTCCGTCAAGAAATACCACACGTAGAGGGTGAAAACCTGAAAAAGCATCTTTAAAAAAAATAAAACAAAAATAAAAAAGAATAAAAAAAACAAAAAGAAACAAAAAATAAACAAAAAAAAAAGAAAACAAAAAGGGGTCCATATGAAAATCCAAAAAGGGCATCTGGATAGCTAACCCAACTACAGTTGAAAATCCGTAAGGGTAATTTAAGAAGATCAATTTTGATGGGGCATAAACTGAAAGTACCTACAAGACAATGCAAAGCAATCCTAGAGATCTTCTGAAGATAAGCTCATACTAGTCACATTTGTTTTAGAAAGATCTTGAAAAGCACTTAAGGAGCATCCATGTCATGATGGTCAGAGGCTTCTTCCACCCAAAAGATCATACTTCTTGCCATCGAATCACTTGTCTGTCAAATAGTATACCAAGTTGTATCTCTTTGTTGTCATGAATAAATATTACCTTTTTTTTTAACCCTTGTATAATTCACATTGCACTTGTCATTTAGTTGATAATGTTCGATAATCAACTGAAATATGCATCAGGACATCTTGATATTACATCGAAAGGAAAAGAAAAGCACAGGGAACTTTGCTCACACCCTGATCGTCAAAATCATGGACTTTTTGCATCCAAGCACCCGTTCGACATGACCATACATCAAAGCATTTCTAGCTTTCACAAGCCACATCTCAAGAAAAACCATTTTAAGCTAACAAAAAATCGACCCATGCATTCTATCAGAATCCTATCGAAACTAGAGACATCAACCTAATCAGTAAAATGTTTTCCAAATTGTTGGTAATGCCTTCCAATTGTCAAGAAAATGATTGAGCCTCCTGAATCAGGAAATGCTATAATCCAAATTCTTGAGAATAGATTTTTGTCGTATCCCAAGTGGAGCTGGGACAACCTACGATCCCTAGTGAAATCAGGAAAATTCCAATCCCTACTTGAACCAGGATGGATCGCCATCCCTATGAGAGTCTGAATGACGTAAAAGGAAAACTACGGCTATCTCCCATATTAGACTTCACATCATGCAATCATGATAGCATTCCACATCATGCATTCACATTACCATCATACATCATCATTTTTACAATATCACTCCAAGCCAGGTTTACTGAACCTCTAAGGAATTCCTGGTAAGTACTCTAAGCTTCGCAAACCAAGTGTCATTCAGGTAAGGTTCTTTTTTTTTCATCTCTCATGTCAAAACCCTTTTTATCAGGAAACTATTGTCAAAGGGCCGGTGTCAAGAAATTGTTATCCAAAAACTATCATAAAAAACTTTTGTCTCGAACATTCGTCAGAAGCTTTGTCAAGCAATTTGTCAAGAACTAGTGTCAAAACCCTTTCATCGAGAAATTTTGTCATGAACTTTTGTTAAGAAAAACTTGTATTAGAAGTTTTATAAAAAAAAATGTTGTCAGCACCTTTTCAAAGCCCACAAGTCATGGCGCCTCTTCAAAGCCCACAAGTCAGTGGCACATTTACAAAAGCCTACAAGTCAGTAGCACCCTTTTAAAGCCCATAAATTAGTGGTACCTTTTCAAAGCCCACAAGTTAGTGGCACCTTTATAAAAGCCCATAAGTCAATGGCACTCTTTTAAAGCCCACAAATCAGTGGCATTTTTTAAAAGCCCATAAGTTAGTGGCACCCTCTTAAAGCCCACAAGTCAGTGGCACCCTTTTAAAGCCCACAAGTCAGTGGCATCTTTTCAAAACCCACAAGTTAGTGGCAACCTCTTCAAAGCCCATAAGTCAGTGGCACTTTTACGAAAGCCTACAAGTCAGTGGCATCATTTTTGAAGCCCACATGAGCTAGTGGCACCCAAGTCTAAGTCAAAGCTCGCACAAGTTGGCGACACCCGAGTCAAAGCCTAAACAAACTGGTGGCACCCAGTCTGAGTCAAAGCCCATACGAGCTGGTGGCAAACAAGTCTAAGTCAAAGCCCACACAAGCTGGCGACACTCGAATCAAAGCCCACACGAGCCAGTGGCACCTAAGTTTAAGTCAAAGCCCACATAAGCTGGCGACACCAATATCAAAAATCCATGTTACTCTGTACCTGCCTAAGGGGGTCAAACCTTAGAAAACCTAACACCCTAGTAAGAAGGCAAACCCTACAAAATTCACCTAAACTTCTATCAAAATTGCTGCTAATACAGTGCACTTATCATAGCAAAGTTAATTACAGTTTATTTCTTTGCAGGTGTTCGAGGGAGCATCATTCCACCTTGGACAAAATAATGTCTATTTGTCTTTACCCTATTCCTAATTCTCAACAACGGTCAAAGAGGGGCAGCTATAGACACCTTATTTTGTTTGGGCTAATTTTTTAGCAATCGGGCTAATTTTCCATGGTCCGAGCATTTTTGACTCATCCATCATTGATCAAAACTTGGTTTTAACTCGTTTCTTTTCATAAAAAAAGATCAAAACCCTTTTCAAATTATGAATGTGGACTTTCGAATTAATCAAAACATTTTTTTTAAGTCTAAATTAGATAAAAAATGGTCAATGTCACATGATCACCCTACTCCCTAGTTTATTGACTAAGATTACCATCAGTTACCCTATTTGTTGGAAAATCATTTTAGCATTTAAACCAGCCACCTTATGTCTGTCACACTGGTAACAAGTTGCTCCCTATAGCCACCAAGCTGACACCACTTTGTCCCCCTTGAGAAATGACTAAAAGCATCTTTAAATTGGCTCCAAAATGCAGGTATAAATAGACCACTTATATCTCAGCTAGAAAAGGTTAGATTCCAGCTCATTTTTAGCTTCCAAAACACATTCCTACACCAACAAAACCAAATCCCATAGCTCTTCACTCACCACCCAAAAACAGCCCCAAAACACTCATTCCCAACCATTACACACTCCAAAAATCACCCTCATCCATACAAAAACCAAAACCTCATTGTTTCTCTCTTTTTCTTGCTTATTAACAACAAGGAAAAGAGGGAAATTCAAGCCATCTCTACTGCTTTAATATTTGGTTAAAAAGTGACGTTTTATTGGTATAACTTCTCACGTTATCACTTTTATTTTCTATTTTTCAGCACCTTCATCATTTTAGTGAACTCTCCATGCTTCCATCACCCTCTTAGGATTTTCATGCATTATTATAGCCTTTATTTGTGGTAGTTTAGGATTTGGATGCCTTAAAGCCCCTCTGATGTGAAAATACCCTATTTCATCCTTATTATTTTGATATCTCTTACTCATGCATTTTATGCCATATCCATGCATCTTATTATCCTTAATCCATGTATAAATCATTAGCCTAACATATTTCAAGTATATTTATACATAAACTTGCATCTTATCATAAATCATTTTCATTTTTGACTTTCATAACATTTTCTTGTCAAAATGTGTAACATTTCCGTTGTCTAGACCATTGGTAAAGTTAGCATCCCCATTCATGCTATGTGTCATCCCCTTGTATGTTTGTTGTCTTCCCCTTGTCAAAATGCATGTTTGATGGCTGTCAAAAACTGATTTTTAAAACTTCTCCAAGCCAAGCATGTTAACCTTAACCAAAGAGGATTAGCATGGATTTAGTATTTTCCTTAAGGTTAGCAAAATATCTTAAGGAAAATTAAGTTTTTCAAATCTGGAATCTTGGTTAAACAAACTCAAATCTTCTGATTTTGTAACAAAAATGACCTTACACTTGTTCCCGAAATGTTTGTGCCTTGTTTTTTAGTCAATACCTTAAGTGGTATGATCAATGGGCTGTTTAATCATCTCAAATTACTCTGAGGCTGTGCAAATGAGTTCGTGATGCTCATGCCACTCTTTCCCTTCAGTTATGGATGTTTGAATGTCAATGACTCGAGTTTGGACCTATAAACATAAAGAAAATAAGAAAAATCCCCTACTTTGCTTTATCTCCTATTGGTAGCACAATTATTGCAAATTGAAAAATCACTTTAAAATCCTAAACGATTTTTCATGAATTTTTTGATATTTTCTTCTCAAAGTGTGTCAAATTATCTTTAAAAATATGTCTTATTCACCCCTGGGTCGTTCCGGATGAGAGAGTTATGATTTTTCAAATCTAAACTATCCAAAACCTCTAGAATCTGAACATGTATTCTGGTTGGGCTTGTCAGACCCACTAAATGATTTTTCCAAATCTTTC
The DNA here is from genome assembly GCA_038382065.1 of Adansonia grandidieri. Lineage (NCBI taxonomy): Eukaryota > Viridiplantae > Streptophyta > Magnoliopsida > Malvales > Malvaceae > Adansonia > Adansonia grandidieri. The sequence continues at coordinate 4,305 of JBBYHK010501959.1, read as the reverse complement.
AAACATTTTTCCTAAAAGATTCATGAAATTCCCTTTTCAGAAAGGTATCACATGCAATTTTTTTGATACCAAATGAGTTCGGGGTGATTTTTCAAATTTTGACATACCTTGTCCCTCATATGCTCTACCAGCAGCACAATCAATCCAAACTTGAAAATTTATTTTCATAGAAAGTGACTTTTTGGGATATTGGGAACACTTTTAGATTGACCCTTATCGAGTTTCCTTTCTAATGGTGTCTTGTCCACCCTCTAAAGCCTTCAAACCAATTTAGAACAAATTCGGGAAGTGGGATAGCGCGATGTTGTCCCCTACTTTTGGTTATGGTCAAAATTAAGTTGTTTCCCCGAGCTTCATTTTGAGACATTCGAATGTCACCATAGCACCCCGATCAGCCTTGAGAACATGCTTTGATCTCTCAAAAGCTCGTATCAAGGCACAAACATACTTTACATCTTTACCATCCTTGTTCACAATAATTTCTTTAGCCAAAAGTCATCAAAATGCTCACTCGTTTTCTAAATCACAAAGTTTTGTCAATTTATGTTTTCCAACTCAACTTCTTTAAAGAGTGCCAGGCGTGTCACTTTTGGGGATATTCCAACCTCGCTTTTCCAAATTGTCTAGATTGAAAGGTCTTCCTTTGTCAAAATGATTTGTCATCTATGGGGATACTCAAACCTTGATCTTTTGAGGGGATACTCTAATCCCGTTTTTTAAAATTGTCAAGATCTAAAAATCTTCCTTTGTCAAAATTATTTGTCATCCACGGGGATACTCCAACCCCATATTTCCGAAGGGATACTCCAACCTTGTCTTTCAACTATAATTAATCTTTTTTTCTTCTTGGATTCCCATGAATATGTCAAACAAACCCCATTTAATCAAGAAACCTAGATGCATCTAAAAAATTGTCGATTCGATTATTCCCAAATAATAGATGACAATTGCGAGATGAATTCCAATACTCCATTTCTTTTCATTGCATTGAATGATCCATGTTATGTTGCTTTATTTGTTACGTCACTAACATGATTTCTTTGTGATGATTATTTGCATTCATGTTTTCAAACATTTCAAACAAAATTAAAGGTAATGTTCCGCGTGGGTATCTCTCCAGTGCCCAAAGTGGAACATTCCATTTTTAAAGTAAAATTCAGAGGTCATTTTACTGAAAATCTCTATATTCCCTGTCTTTTTGAGGCGTATATGAGATTCAATGTTTTTCATTAAAACCTAGATTTATATCTCTATAAGATTCATGCATTAAAAAGGGTTATATTGAAATAATGATGAGTTAAGATCAAAAGAATCAAAACTGAGTTAAGACATAGCTAGTATGGTACCAATTTTGAGCATCAAGAAGAGGTTCGTACCTTATTGTGCATAACCAACTCCCGAACCCAAATGATGAGTCTTTGTACTACGTAGACCACGGGATCATTATTTCAAGTTTCGTAACTCAAAACATAGGTTTCAATAGGCATCTGATTATGCCTAGCCCGAAATGATTAGGGGTGACTCCAAGCATTGGTCATTTCGTGATGGTCATCTGAGACCAATAAGATAAGCAATTCATCTTATGGTCCTCTTCACTGTTTCACAAGTCGAGAATCTGTACATTCTCATTCTCATCACATCGCGAAAGAAAAGTCTTGGTCAAGAAGATATTTCTAAGTCAGAAAAATATTTTAAGTTATACGCACCCATAGATCCGCGAGGATCCACCCCGGGGTATGTTACGACACCCATGATTGTAGTAGCATTAAACATCCACCTATGTTATGTGTCGCCCTAATTGTTGCACGGTAGAGTTCCCTATACAAGAACCCTAAACATACGAAACCCTAACTATACTTCCTTACTTCATTCAATTTTGCCAAAAGTGGAAGATACATCAAATGTACCCAATTTCCAAATTTATCAGGCACTAACATTCCACCAATGACACGTAAAATATATGCTCGAGTAGCGAATTCCAGTTGCCGTTCAGTTGCACGTTTAGGGATATAACGAAACATTTCTATCAACCAAGTCATTTTGATAGTTGAGCCCTGAATGAAGTTTTCGTGAGGGATTACGCCTAATAATTCTTCGAATAAAGCCTACCAGTGTAACAGACTTCCCTATGTTACCTTTTTCCTATCAATTGGTAGACCTAGTTGAAGTGCAACATCCTCTAGTGTAATTATGCATTCACCACATGGAAAATGAAATGTATGCATCTCAGGCCTCCATCGTTCAACCAACGCACGTATTAGTCCTACCTTATATTGACAGCGGTTAACTACAGCTGCATGGTAAAATCTGGCTCTTCTTAAATAGTCTTCGATTAATGGATCGGTGGTTCAAAAGATGCTTTCTGTAATCATGTTTCGACCCGAGTATCTAGTTCAAAAAGTCATTAATTCATTACTTGTAAAATTTATAATTTATACTGTTTTAAATATATCATTAACAAAATTTAGAATTTAGTACCTCAGATAATACCTTTGATGATATATGATACTCTTGTAATCTCAATAACGATGATGATGATGATGATGATAATGATGATGATTACGCCATTGAATTGATCAAAATTTTTCCTACAATAAAAAATTTCATTTAATTTCATCATTACCTAGCCTTAAAACAAAAATTAAACTAAATTTCTATAAAAAAAATTGCATACCTTTGAAATATTTAAACACTTCAAAGTTAAATTTAACTTCTTCCTTGCAATCAGAAGGTGAACAAAAAATTAACTTGATTACAACAAAAATCACTTTAACCATTATTAAATAATTTATATTTAACAATAAAAATTGACAACATCCTAATACTTCAACCAAAAATACTAATACAATCAAACTAAATTGTATGATTTTAAGATGAATTATCTAAAAAATCATACATAAAAATTAAAATAAATATTATGTATAATTAATTATAGTCAACATTAATGAACTTTTACAAATGAAAATAAAACATAATTACAAAAAATATATATATAATCATATCAAAAATTACTTTTACGAATAAAATTAAATCATATCTGTAAAAAAGCTTTAACTTGATTACTTAACTTTCAATAACACGTTAACCTGATTATATTCTTTTCATAGAAATTTTTTTCATTTTATAAGCTCTTTATCAAAGGATTTTGTTTTATGGTTATTAACAAGGATTTTGTTTTCAAGTTATTTTTATATTTGCAGTAGGAAGAAGATACGCCTACTTATCAAAAACTTGAGATTGGTGACAATTAATTTAGTATTGCAAAGAACTTCAAAATGTGCTCAAAAAATTTTATTTTAACTTGAATAAATTTATTCGATTCGACTTGACTCGAATTTCTTTTCACTTTATTTAATTAGATAAAATTTCAAATTAAATTTAGTTAACAAAATAAGACTCAACAATTTGATTAATTCAAAATTTTTTTACTCAATTCAACTTGATTTGATGTAATACTAACCCTGGAATGAAGAAAAGAAAAAAAAAAGAAGAGAAAAAAGAAATGAAAAAAATGTAATAGGGAAGAAGAAAGAGTAAGAAGGAAATATAATGGACTAACCTAACACTTTTTCCTTTTTCGGCATCATGTAGCTTGGGCGTTACTGTAATAGCAGAGGTTAATGATTGACAGCCTCTAGCTAGAAATAATAGCCGCTATTTGATGATCTCGCGAGGTTTTTTCAAAAACTATGCCTAAGATCTTTGTCAACCTCTACCAAATCCTTATCTTTTGGCTAGTGATGAATGTTGATCAATGAATTAGAAGGATCAAGTACGGTTCGAATAAGGTCAATTTAAATTGAATTAACTTAAATTATTTTAATTATAAGTTTTTTAAATTTAAATAATTTTATATTTAAATTATACAGTTTTGACATATGAATTGTTTGAATAATTTGAATTTAATATATCATTTTATATTTATTTTTAAAATTAAATCAGAATTTAAACAGATTATTTAATCTAATGAAATTTTGTTAAAGTTTTAATGAGAGTTGAAAATAAATAATATACAAAAATAAATACGATATTATTCTGTATCTAAAAGTATTATTTAAATCTATTTATATGTTTATAATATATGTAATATTTTAGGGGACTTCTGGGGAGCACTTCCCATAAAGCCAGTCTTTTTATTTTTTAGTTTTTACACATATTATTATATAATAATACATAAAATCATTATAATTACATAAATATATTATAAATTACATAAATCATTATCGTTAAAAAAATTTTAAAATTATCAATAAATATTACAGTTACATAAGTTATATTATCTATTACATAAATTATTATGATTGG
>JBBYHK010501907.1:0-12444 GCA_038382065.1 Adansonia grandidieri | reverse complement strand
TAGTGATTCTAGGAATCAATTTTTTATATTGCTGCAACCTTGGGTCTCATGTTTGCCATTCTCCACGTAGTTGGTAAATTACTAAGGCTGAATCTCCGTAGACTTTCAATACCTAGGCCTTCTTTTCTAATGCTGCTCGAAGCCCCATAATACATGCCTCATATTCTGCCACATTGTTGTGTAATAAAAAATTATCTAGGCTATAAAAGGGTATTAATCCTTTTTTGGAGATATTAAAATTGCACTGATTCCATGGCCTAATACATTTAATGCTCCATGAAAATACATTTTTCGTGTAGATCCTTTCGATGACTCTTTTTCTTCTTCAACCATAATATTCATCAACTCCTCGTCAGGGAATTCGAAATCCAACAGCTGATAATTGTCAAGCACCCGGCTTGCTAAGAATTCAGCAATGGCACTTCCTTTGATCGCCTTTTGGCTTATATAAATGATATCATATTTGGATAGTAGAACTTGCCACCTAACTATCCTTCTTGATAAAGCTGGCGTTTTGAACACATATTTGATTGGGTCTATTTTGGTGATCAGCCATGTAACATGATACAACATGTACTGGCGAAACCTTTCCGCTATCCAAACTATAGCATAACATATCTTCTCTATATGGGAATAATTTCCTCGTAATCCAAAAATTTTTTACTGAGGTAATAGATTGCCCACTCTTTCTTTCCATTCTTATCATGCTGCCCCAACATAGCCTATGGATATTTTGAACACTGATAAATACAGGATCAAAGGTCATCCTAGAGCAGGCGGTACCAATACTGGCAGATTGGAGAGATATTGCTTTACTTTTTTAAAAGCATTTTGGCATTCACTATCCCACTCACTAGGATTTTGTTTTCACAAAAGCCAAAAAATTGGATCACACTTATCTATGAGTTGAGATATGAATCTAGCAATGTAATTCAATCTCCCCAAGAAATTTCTCACTTCTTTTAGCGTACGTGGGGATGGCAACTCCTGTATAGCTTTGATCTTATCGGGATCAACCTCAATTCCTCTTTCGCTTACAACAAAACCCAATAATTTTCCAGATCTAGCTCTGAATGTACATTTCATCAGGTTTAGCTTTAATCTATATTTTCTCAGCCTTTCAAATAACTTTCGCAGGTCCATTACATGATTTTCTTCTTGAGGGGACTTAGCAATCATGTCAGCAATGTACACTTTAATTTCTTTATGCATCATGTCATGGAATAGGGTGACCATTGCCCTTTGGTAAGTTGCTCCCGCATTCTTCAACCTAAATGGCATTACTTTATAACAAAATGTTCCCCACATTGTGACAAATGTGGTCTTCTTCATATCCTTCAGAGCCATTTTAATTTGGTTATACCCTGAAAATCCATCCATGAAGGAAAATAAACAATTCTTCGTAGTATTATCAACTAGGGTGTCTATTTGAGGGAGAGGGAAGTTGTCTTTTAGGCTTGCTTAATTGAAGTCCCGGTAATCTACACATATTCTAGCTCTTCCATCTTTCTTAGGAACCGGGATAATGTTTGCAACCCACTCTGAATATTTTGCCACCTTCAAAAATCCAGATTCAAACTATTTCTTAACCTCTTCTTTTATCTTCAAAAGCATCTCTGGTTTCATTCTCCTTAGCTTCCGTTGAACTAGTTTGCATTTCGGCTTCAAGGGCAATTTATAAACCATAAACTCTACATTTAATCTTAGCATGTCGTGATAAGACCACGTAATGATGTCTCAGAATTCATGTAGCAGACTTATCAGATCTTCTTGGGTGAAAGCCTTTATGGTGGTTCTTATTCTGATCTTTTTCTTATCGTTTTTATCATTCCCCAAATTGATAATCTCAGTGGGCTCTTCATGGGGTATTATGCACTCATCTTCTCATTCAATTATTTTTAACAAATCAGGAGGCAAGATATCATCATCGACATCTTCTTCAAGATCGACCTCATTCGAGCAAATAATCTGTTCAAAATTAACCTCTGAATCCTAATCAGATTTATCTATTTTTTTGCAAAGGCAAAAGCAAGAAAGAAATAGGCAAAAAATATGGGATATGAATGGGGCATGTATATAGAAAAGGAAAAGAGATGTTAAGATAAGAAATCATAAAAAAAATGGATGTAAGAAAGGAAAAAAGCCAAGAAAGCTTATATAAGGAAAGATTACGTGTATTTCATTTTCACTGATGATAAATTAACATTATGAGCTTTTACAAAAAAATTTATATACGACAGAGTTCATTTCTTAGTTATTAGTTTAGGATTGGCCCAGACACTATGTTTCTTTCAGCACATGTCCAATTCCTTAAAACATATTCAAGGGGGATGGGTGAATCCCATGATCCTCAGTGAACTCTTTATCATCTCTTCCAATGGCAACCACATGATGCTCTTCGAAGGCTTCTTTGATCACTAGAACAATATTCCTAGTTTTTTATCTCCATTTCCCAGATTGACTCCTCTATAGCGTAAAATTTCCTTCAACGAGGGGTAGGGAGTTGATTTCTGGCTTGGCTATTGGCCAACACCCAGGGATGGCTGCTTTTCTCTCATTTTTTTTTGAACTTCTTCTTTTGAACTCTTTCCAGCTTGAAGCCTAATCCATATTTGTCTTTCTTACCATTGACATTAATGGCTTGGTTGATTCCTTGTAAACATCTCTCGAGTCCTTTTTCAGCTAAAGCTTATGTCCTTACTATCAACTTGAGGCCCATACGTGTGCTTTTCGATAGCCTCGGTTTAGGGATGACTGACCCTTCTTTGATATAAAGGTCGCATTGACAATCTCAAAAACTCTGAAAGAGCATTTATCAATTTTAGCATTTGTGTCAATATAAGAAGCCTCTGTAGACGTCATAACGACTATATCTTCTTCCATAGATAGACTCACCAATCTTTCATCTATTATAAACTTGACTTTTTGATGTAAAGATGATGGAATGGCCTCAATGAGATGAATCTGTGGTCACTCTAATAAACAATTTTATGCTGGAGCGATATCTATAATGTGGAACTCGATTTCAAACGAGCAAGGACCAATTTCTAGAGTAACTAAACTAGTTCCTTTGATGTCCCTCCTTGTTCCATCAAAATCCCTGACAATCGCATGGCTTTGTTTGATTTGGCTTATGTCTATAGGCAAATGGGATAGTGTACTCCATAGCATGACAGAGCAGAGCTATTGTCGATAAGGACTTTAGGTAGTATGGTCCCTTTGCACAGAGTCATGATGTGAAGAGCTTTTGCTGAAGTATTACCTCATAGAGGAATTTCATCCTCACTAAATGAGATGAAGTTGTCAGTGACAATATTGTTTACTAGGTGGTCAAGTTAGTTGATAGAAATGCCCTAAGGGACATAGGCCTGATTTTGTACTTTCAGCAAAGTATTCTGATGAAGTTCAGAATTGAGTAATAGAGTTATCAAATAAATCTTCGCTGGTTATTACTTTAATTACTCCATGACACTGTATTCGCTGTGCTTGATATACTTTAGGAATTCAGCTGCCACTTTTTCCTTTACTGGTTTTTGTTTTTCCTTCGAGACATCCTCGATAACCATCGCCTTCTTAAATGTTTATACCTTTGATTTCGCCTCTATACCACTTTCACTAGTTTCCCCATTGTATACACACCTACTTCTTGTAACATGGCTGACTCATGTGATATCGATGGATGCCAATTAGGTAGTAATAGCTTCTAGAGTGGTGACCTTGTCATCATACTTCCACGGCACCTATTTACTATCTTGATAAATGAAAGGCGCTTGTGTCCTAATAATTAGTCTGGGGTAATATCTGTATTTAGAGGCGTGGTCTGGTTGTAACGAATGATGAGAGCATGATCAATACCGCGTGAGGGTTGTGACGATCCTTCCTCCACCATATTGATTGATTTTTTTGCTTCCATTTCAGTCTATTTTAAAAACTCGATCTCACCATTATTCATTATCCCTTGAATCAATGTTCAAAAATCTAGGCAACCCTGTAAGGTATGCCCCAAAGTCAGGTGATACTTGCAGAAATTGACACCATCATTAAATTATTCTTCAATGCTTTCCTGATTCTGGATAAGGATTTCGACTTCAGTTAGAACCATCCATACTTTCTCTAAGGGTGTTTTGACCTCTTCCACGCTCAACTTCCTCTATTGCCTGTTTTCAATGCTGATAACATTGACTTTGGGCTCAAGATGATCTGGCAAAAGGTTTACTGCCACATTGGGAGCTGGCGTGTATCAAACTTAAATGAGCCTTAATTAAGAAGGCTTTGAACTTTGTGCTTAAAGGGTTGGCAGTTTTTAATTGAGTGACCCCATAATGCATGGTATTCACAGTGTAGGTTTCGATCGTATCAGCATGGATAATTGTCTTCATACGAATTGGCAAAAATTGGCACCACTAGCATTGCTTCTAAAAGTTTGTTAAACATTTCTTTATATGAATAAGGAAGAGGGTCAAAATAGGGTCTAGTTTGATTAGGGTTGTGTATTAGTGTTGGGTCTTAGCTGGTTTTGGGGAAGCAAGTTTGGAGTGGTAGCTTAGACGGTTACTGAAACAAGTGCTTGTTTTGGGGCATTTGTCTTAGATTTTGATAATAAGGGCGAGGTCTTGGGCGGTATAGTTGGCTCACATAACCAACTTATGGTGTTTCATCCTTTTTCTTTGCTGGTCCTATTTTCTTTGCTGGTCCTAGCTTCTTTGCACTGAAGGACTCTTTTAATGTAAGCTTCCTAGCCTTAATGGCTAATTCGATCATTTCTCTAGAGATTACAAGATCGGAGAAATTCTTTATCGTATTCCCTACCAACTTGTCATAATAGGGTGGATGCAAAGTATCGACAAATAACATTCTCATTTCCTTCTTCGTCAAGGGTGGTTGGACTTGAGAGGCTAAGTCCCTCCATCGTTGGGCATATTCTTTGAAGGATATGGTTGACTTTTTCTCTAAATTTTGGATGGTCAAATGATCTGGAGCCTACTCAACCATATGCTTGTATTGCTGGAGAAAAGCACTTGCTAAGTCAGCCTAGCATTTAATTGAGGTACGATTCAAATCATTGTACCATCTCAACGCCGATCCTAACAGGCTTTCCTGAAAATAGTGGATCAGGAGTTTATCATCTTGTAAGTAGCCCACCATTTTTCTAACAAATATTTTGATGTGTGCCTGCGAGGATGTAGTGCCTTTATACTTCTCAAACTCTAGCATATTAAATTTTGAGGGAAGAACAAGATCTGGGACTAAGCTGAGGTCTTTAACGTCCATATTACTATACAATTTGGCCCCCTCTATTACCTTTAACCTTTTTTAAGAAGTAGTAGTTTTGCCTTTTTCTTTTCTTTTTTGGCCTCAACTACTTCTTTAGCCTTTTGCTTAATCTTCTCTTCTTCATCGATGTCTAGTCCCATATATTCCTCTTAGATGGGAATAGCTCACGTAGTCATTTCTTGAGGTATGGCCTCATGGTTTATGATGATGACTGGTAGAGGAGTAGCTACCGAGGCCCTATGTTGTATATTCTAGGCATTGATCGGTGGTGGGTTGGTACCTAATTCTTTAACTGGTGCCCCCCCGTATCCTTCAGTGGGAGAAGCAGTATTTACTTTTTGTGCGGGGTGAGTTGGTCCCTTAACTAGTAATAGCTCCATCATCTATGCAATTTGAGCTTGAAGTTCATCCTGCCCTTTCAACATGGCCTCTTAAGCCTTCCTATGGCTTTCTTTGAGCTGTTCCAATCTTGCGATATGGTATTCAGTAATTCTCCTTGCTCTTGCTCTAGTGTAGTAACTATGTATGGGTGTTGACAATATTGATTGGTCTCGATTTGCAATGGTTAAACCTTGTGTAAATTCTAAAATTTTTGAGAATTAAGTAATTATTAATAGATCAATAATCATACATGTATGTATATGTATGCATGAGTAATGAATGTATTCAAGGGCATTTAGTTTACTATAAGACTTTAAAATCCATAATTTCCATTGATTTTAGAAGGACATTACATATCACTTATCATATTAGAATTATGTCCATAGAACTTCCTAATTTGGTCATATGCTTTTCGGCTTATTCCAAAAACTAAAGTATCGCCGGGCTGATTTCACCAACTGGGTTGATCTATCTTTGAAGTCCTTGGATCCTTTCTACAATATCCCTCGCTTGGATGACTGCTGAGTGAATTTGTTTTGTCAGATGATCAATATAAAACTATCGCCCTAGCGAATTGGCCATCCACTTGTCGTATTTGTCTCAGACTTGGCAAAACTTGTTATCCCAACATACATCCATTTCCTCGTATACTTGGGCCTATGCCTCAATGTCGCGCTCTCTTTAAGGCCACTCTTGTCTTATTTGCCTCAAAGCTGAAATGAGTGCTTCTCTTTCTTAAAGTAATTCTGTCATCCTTTCCCGTTCTTGGTGAAAGGCATTTTTGAGCCGCTCATTCTTTTCACAGACCTCCTCTATTGTCTTCGTGTATTCGTGTGCGCCCTTTGCTGTTGTTCGAATGCAGCTGCCTTGGCTTTGCTTCCCAAAGCTTTAACTTTCCACTTTCCAAGCTCTCTGTGGAGCTTATGCATTTCCTTGGTAACTTGAAGAGGAGATTTGTTGGGGCTCCCGGATAGACCAATGATTTTCATCTTCTTGCTTTGTTCTACCCAATCATGCTTCATTAACGTGTACTACTCCTCTATTTTCTGAAGATCCTTTTCTTTGGCCACCATCTTCATCTTCAGATACATGATCTCTTCCTGAAGGGCTTGATTCTCGGCAACCACTCTTTTCCAGTCTCTTTCTGCCTCTTGTCGATTAACTCCACTTCAAAAGGCATGGGAGGCTTTGGTTGAATGGTCGCTTGAAGATTGACCTCCTTTGTGCTTGGAATAATCAAATCACAACCCTTAATTGATCTCTATGCTTCGTACTTGAGAGTGGTCTAATCTGTGTAAGAGAGTAGCTCAGATTTGTATCTCTCTTTCCAATGTACGACAGTTGTTGGAAGCATGTTCCTGTATCCTTCCCCATGATAATCCAAATCCACACTAGCCAAATCAAAAGTCATGGGGATGAATTGCTTAGTCCCATATTGCCATCGGACCAAAAGTGGTGCATATTCGATTGTACCCCATAATCTGAGCAAAAGCACAAATGACAATTGATCGCACCTATACAGGACAAATTTGGGTGCGAACCGAGGAGCTCTCTATGTTATCTCTTTTAGAGCCAAGTTCTTCAATGATGTCACCCACTAATTCTTCGTTGATGACTATGGCCAATCTTTCTCCATAAAATGCTAGAGAGGGACAAGTGTGAGAAATAAGGTCTAATCCTGTCGGTGCCATCTCCCCAAAAATGGTTGTGGGCCTTGATATATAGCACTAATGCACTCTTCAAGAATCTGCCTTTGCCCAACCTCTGACATGCGTTAAGTGCTCAAATGATTTCTACTAAGATGGTGGGGGCAGGATGCATATTTCGCTTCAACTGGTCCAAGAGCTCAATCACCGCTACTTTCTCATGTCCGAGCACTTTTGGGATGAAAACCAACCCGTATATGGTTAATGCTAATGCATTGAGGGCTTCTTCTTTTTTTTGGCTGATCCCTAATATACTCCTTCAAAAATTGCCATGAAACAACTATGGTATTGCCTTTATGTTCGAAGTGAAGAGATTGAGGAGATAAATCAAGGATCTGTGCGAATCTCTTTCTATGACTCACCGGGTTGCGCTCTTTGTAGTAGATAAGTCTTTTCTCCACTTGTCTTAACCCTAATAATGATGCAATCTCTTTTATGGTGGGGGTCATGTCATGGTGGTTAAATAAGAAGCATCGGTAAGAGGGGTCCTATAATTGTATCAGAGCTTAGACCAATTGTTCATCTATGGGGATCTTCAACAACATGGCCATATGTCCATATTTTACTGTAAATTAGGTTTGCTTAGCTTTATCCAATCCTTCCCATATATGCACCAATTCAGAAATATTATTTTGTCTGAGATCCAAGTGTGTGATCTTTGACAATCTCGATACAAAGTCCCTGGGTATGCAGTCCCCCTATTTTCTCTGATTCAGTTCGAACTTTGTGCAGACTTCTTCAAAAGTTCTGGAAATAACCACCACTTTTGCTTGGTTTGCCATAAAATTGAATGGAAATTAGCTGGATTTGAAATCAGGCCTAAAGCAAACACCCATGATGCAAATGAATGATGCATAAGAAGGATAAGAAAAGGAAAAAAATAAACAAGTTAGTATCCATGAAACAAATATTCTAGATAATAAAACATAACAATAAATAATATCACAAAGATGTAATTGAAATAAAGCAGACGAATAAAGAACGAAAAAGGTACGCATATCCCTTTGTATGTCCCCAACCTCAGTGACACCTATAGTAAGGGTATGGTATTAACTGGGAAGCTACCAAGATTCACTATATGTTTGGGTCAGACTTTTAAATCAGTTCTCGAATTACCCTTAGTCCAGATAGACTAATGAGGTGCCTTCTCCTTATCCATCACAGATTTATGTCGGAAAAGGTTCAATTTGAGTAGAAGTATCTTCCATGCCTGTAACAAGGCTAACACCTTAGGTAGGCATAGGAATTTACACCCGGTAGGCTTTTCACTGGCCCAAACAAAGGCTAACACCTCAGAAGGTAGAGCTACTTCACCTCCTCCTAAATTATTAGGTACTTATGTCCATTCGCATTAGACAAAAGGGAAACTATTGCAGATGTGCACAGTGTGTGCGAAGGGATAAGCATACCTTTTTTTAAAATAAAGAGAAAATACACAAACATTGACTTAAAAATAACATAAGTCATAAAGAAAAATTTTCCAAAATGGGAATTAAAACTAAATACCAATTGAAACCGGATTAATTAAAATTTAATTAACACATGACCAATTTTAGGCCTGACTCTCTAAAAAAAATTGGTTCCCCAATGGAGTCGCCAAGCTATCACAACATGGCCTGGATGCTAATCTTGACCAAGCTCGACTTAAATGGTCTTCGCTCCTCTATTTGTTAAATTTATCACTATTTTATATTCTCTTATTTCTATAGGCCATATCATTATCAATATTTTCTTATTTTGGGGACCAGGTGGTCGAGATGAATTTTTCACTCGACTTAACCTTAAATAGTCATTACGAAATGACCATTTGTTTAAAGTCGCCACCAATCTATTTTAGCCAGGTGAGATTGGTCACCTGTCAAAATTAAAGCTTTAAGGGTCATGAAACCCTAAAGATAAATTTCATGGTCTACGGAGTACCAAAAATCATTTTTAAGGGTTCAAGAATTGGTTACAGCCATAAGTTAGGATCGACCCTCTCGTGGTGCCCAAAATTGGTACCTTATTGATCATGGTTAATTTGAACTTTAATTTTTATTCGGCTTTAATATGTGGTATTTAATTACAATTCCCATATTGTTAAAATAAGATTTTATTATTCCACGAGAGAAAATTGAGGTCTTGCATTTTGAAAATTGAAACATCTTGCGCACCCCCTTCGGAAAATCAATGGGACACGAAAGTTTTTATTATTCCCCTTTTATACCCCAACGAAAAACCAAAGGGACAAAAGGTTCTAAAAAAACCAAAATGTCTTTCACATCTTACTGGAGCACCTGGCAGAATGTGAAAGGCTTTTATTTATATAAAATTTGCGATTTTCATTTTGAAAAGGGTATCTCGTCATTAGAATTATCCGTAAAACCCTATCACATATGGGTGGGAGGAATTTCACGCACCACTCTAACTCTGAGACATTGCCATTATTTTACAAAGACATACAAATTTTATTTGAAACAAAAACAAAAGACCTATGGCTGGGTCTAGACACTAAAGTACTAATTCGAATCTAAGGACTAAAAAGAGAAAAGAGAAATGAACCTATCCTTAAAGTATACCTTTGGCATAGAAACACCCGACGGTTACTTAAGACTAAGTTTCAAAAACAATTAAAATATCCCTAAGGCTTACCGTTGACACTAATGCACCCGGTAACTACTTAGGATTTGGTTCTAAGGAAATTAAAATATTCCTAAGGCTTACCATTGACACTAAGGTGGGTTAGGCTTACCGTTGACACTAAGGCACCCGGTAGCTACTTAGGATTGAGTTCTAAGGAAAATTAAAACATTCCTAAGGCTTACCATCGACACTAAGGCACCCAGTAAGGAAAATTAATGAAAATGTCCCTTGAGTATACCTTCGACATGAAAATACTCCGGTACCCCTAATGGAGTCAGAAATGACCTAAAAAGGCTAAATGAACCCTAAACATTCACCTTTGGCATAAAAGCATCCTAGTGTGGAAAAATTATGAAAATGTCCCTTAAGTATATCTTCACCATGAAAGTATCCTGTTACCTCTAATGGACTAAAAAATGACCTTAAAAGGCTAAAAGAACCTTAAACATTCACCTTCGGCATAAAAGCATCTTGGTAAAGAAAATTACGAAAAAGCCCCTTAAGTATACCTTCGACATGAAAATACCTCGGTACCATTAATTGACTCGAAAGGATAAGTAATGATGATTCTTGCTCTAAATGGGTAATTTCGATTACAAAAATGACCTAAAGTATGAGAATTGCTAGTGGATCCCTAAATTTCTCAAAATTGAATATTAGTCCTTAAATGATTCAAAATGCTAAAAAAGATATATTTATTTTTTTGACACAAAAACACCCTCAATGAGAAGTTTAAATGTTAAAATAACCTATAACATGCAAAAATACCATTAAATCCCAAAATTTTTAAAAATTACATTTTGTACCCTAACAGAGAACCAAAAGAATACGAAAGGTTTTTATATTTTTAGCACCTTATCGGAGGGCTAATAGGAAGCTAAAAATATTTAAAATAATCTAAGTGGACGATTTCATGCTAAAGATAACCATTTTGTCCTAAAAATGCCAAATTTCCCTAAGGGTCCCTAAACTTTCTCAATTTTATACTTAGGTACCCAAGTAAAAAAGAAAACTTAAATCATCACAAAATACAGTTAATCAGGTAAAAATCAGCATGTAAGTCATGAAGAATATCCATAAGAAGGTTTGTTAGCTATATAAGCTTTGAATTAATCTTAGTTTTGATATAACTAAAACTTAAAGCTTAATTAGTTTGTGTTTAATTATTTTCAAGATTAGTATTTTTCCATGAAATATTTTGTAAACACTTTGAAAAATACTAGAAAGTGTTTTAACTCCTTCAAGCACTCAAAAACATGTTCTTAATACATATTTTTATATAAAACATTTTTTAGATAAGTTTTACATGTTTTAAAGTCATGAAAAACATTTTAAAATTGATTTTCATGTGAATGTATCGATACAGTATGTGTATGTATCGATACAATACTTGGTAGTAGCTAAATAACCTTAAAATGCAGAAATCATTGTTTATGTATCGAGACAGAGTATTCTGTATCGATACAGGACTATTCATGTATCGAGACAGATCTTTCTGTATTGATACATCCGTTAAACACAATGTATCAAGGCCTACTTAATTGTATCGATATAGAGGCATGAGGAACAATGGGAAATGATATTTTGAAGGCTCCAACGGCTATATTCCTTCACCAAATGTTCCCAACAGCTAGAATCATGATCAAGGCTATAAATAAGCCACTCCAACACCTTCAACAAGAAGAAGAACCAAGAGAATTATGCTTAAAGTCAAATCTTTCATCTTTTCCATTATTTTTCACTAAGTAGTTCACCTTTGTATAGGATTAATTCTTCCTATCTTTGTATTCTTCATTTTGTATCTTTAGATACATATTTCCCTTAAGCCAAAATTCTTGTAAACACCTAACCTTTAGAGGTTTTATTTGTTTACACTCAAATCCTTGCAAAGATGGGAGGTTCCTACTTAGCCATTCAAAAGTAAAGTATGTTTCTACTTAGCCTTCAAAAGTTCTAAGAGAGGGTTCAATCGTAGCCACAAAAGATAGGAGGTAGAGGTTTCTATCTTAGCCTTGAAAGATAAAGAGTGTAAAGGTTATACCTTGTCCTTGAGAGGTAAACAATTCAAGTTAGTGAATTATGAAAATCTAAGGCAAGCGAGGCTAAGGTAGAGGACGTGGGCAATTGAGACGAACCTCTATAAATCATCGAGTTTGCTTCTTTTTCCCTTGTCTTTTATTGTTTATTGCTATTCACTAACTTGCACTCCAAAGTTTATTGTTTAGATTTCTTAATTTTATTTATCAAAATTTTAATTTACTAAAATTTTAAGAAATCAATTCACCCTCTCTTGATTTCATTCACCACTAAAAGGTCTAACAAGGTTTGGACAAACACTTTTGACTAGAAAAGAAAATTTCACATTATTTGCAAACTAGCCCTTAAACTTTTAAAAATTGCAAATACCCCCTATAGTGTGAAAAATACCTAAAGCATGATATGAAATACCCAAAATCAGTTT
>JBBYHK010501876.1:0-14398 GCA_038382065.1 Adansonia grandidieri | reverse complement strand
GTGTATAAGATGGAGTAGACCATGCTGTAGCAGGGAAGAAGATTTGTGAACCCCTCGGCGAGCGAAACCGATACTGAAACAGAGATAAAAATGGAAGAGGAAATTAAAGCCAGAAAGCCTCATGTTTTAGTCTTTCCTTACCCTTCACAAGGTCACATAAACCCCATGCTCCAATTCGCTAAACGTTTAGCCTCCAAAGGAGTCAAAACCACCCTAGTCACCACCGTCTTCCTCTCCAAGTCGTCCTGGTTTTATGGCCCATTCTCCAACTCTATTATTGATCCTCAGCCCATATCTGATGGCTTCGATGAAGGCGGCTTTAATCAGGCTCCTAGCACTGATGTGTACCTGCAAACTTTTTGGTCCGTGGGCTCCAAGAGTTTGGCGAGTTTGATTAAGAAACTCGCTGATACTGGTCGTCCTATTCATGCCTTTGTCTATGATGGGTTCTTGCATTGGGCACTTTATGTTGCCAAGCAGTTTGGGATCCCATCGGCTGTGTTTTTCACTAAATCTTGTGCCGTCAACAGCATGTATTACCATGTTAATAGGGGACTTCTTCAGCTGCCACTCCCAGCAGGGCCTAATGTTATTTCTCTTCCTGGATTGCCTCAGCTTCAAGTTTCAGACTTACCATCTTTTGTTGCTCTTTATGGATCATATCCTGCTTACTTTGATATGGTTATGAATCAGTTTTCCAACGTTGATGGAGCTGATTGGGTGTTTTTTAATATTTTTTACGAATTGGAGAAAGAGGTATCGTCAATATGTTGCGTATATCTTTTGTCTTTTAACGCTGATTCAAAGACTATTAACTAGATCTGTGGATTAACTTTGATTAGGTGGTGGATTGGATGTCGAAATTATGGAAGGTGATGACAACAGGACCTACAATTCCATCCATGTATTTGGACAAAGGACTCGAAGACGACAAAGACTATGGTATGAATCTGTTCGAGTCAAACACTAGTAGCCTGAGTTGGCTAAGTGGCAAGCCAAAGGGTTCAGTGGTATACGTCTCATTCGGAAGCCTTGCATCTCTAGGAGTTGAGCAAATGGCGGAGCTAGCTTGGGCTTTGAAAGAGAGCAATTGCTACTTCTTCTGGGTTATGAGGGAAAAATCAGAAGAGGCCAAACTTCCAAACCATTTCATAGAGGAGACTCGAGAGAAGGGTCTGATCATGATTTGGTGCCCTCAACTGGAAGTGCTGTCGCATGAGTCAATAGGTTGCTTCCTTACCCATTGCGGCTTTAATTCCGTTCTCGAAGCATTGAGTCTCGGAGTTCCCATGCTAGCAATGCCTCAGCGGAAGGATCAAGGCACCAATGCGAAGCATGTAGAGGATGTGTGGGAAATCGGCATTAGAGTTCGGCCCAATGAGAAAGGTTTAGTGACAAGAGTGATGATCGAGCAGTGCATTAAGGAATTACTGAACGGAAAAAAGGGCGAAGAGGTTAAGAAGAACGCAATCAAGTGGAAGAATTTGGCTAAAAAGGCAGTTGAAAAAGGTGGAAGTTCAGATAAAAACATAGATGAGTTTATAGCTGAACTAGTCTGGAACTAGTACGTTAATCTGTCTTTGAATGAATTTAACTGAGGATTTAACAGCACTTGCTGCATAATGATCCTGAACTTCCCTAATAATTGTATGAACATGCATTTTGAAACTAAAATAATGGATTAGAATCAAACCAGATTCCAGATTTGTGATCTAACTTTTAACAGTATCGAAAACGAAAATAAAAGGATAAGAACATACAAAATGAGTTTACCTTTCCCGAAAAGGATGATTTTTTAATTTTATTTATATATATAATTTTATTTATACCACTTTAATTAGTCTCAGTAAACACTGATTAACATTTTTTTATATTAATTATATTTTTTAAATGTTAACTGATGCTTTTTTTAATAACATGTGACATTAAATTGCATAATTAAAAATAATTATCTTTTTTATCTCATATATTTTATTTTTATTCCAAAATTTGAACTAAAATTCTTTTGTTATAGTGTTTCCTTGAAAACATCAATTGATGTTTATTGACATGAATTAAAATACTATTTATATAAAAATTATAATTACTGCTTTTTTTTTTGGTAATTTACTGTTATAAAATTTAATCATTAAAGTGTATTATATATGAGACAAAATATTGAATTATGAAAATTTCTTTTCAAGAAATTATTCCTTTTCTTATGAAATTACATATAAGTAGAAATTATAATCCTAATAAAAAACTTTTAACAAATATATGACATATCTATAACATCCAATATAAAAAATTAAAAATAAAATAAACTAATCATTTAAGAAACCGATTAACAAATTAGTATATATAACTGGAAAACAAATCCAGCATAAAATAATATAAAACCAAACATGGTGAGAATTGAATTAAGGATCTAAAAGTTTGAGAGTTTAATTCATTTATTATATTAATATAAAAATAGAATTATTAAAAATATTTAAATTTAAAATAAAAACATATATATCATATTTATTATATAATTTTATGTTTATTACGTATCGTATTTAAAATTATCTATTTGATGGATAAATTAAGCAACAACATGAGTCTCCTTTTGAACTATCATTTGGACTCACTTGACACCAAAATGGACTAAAACAAAAGCAATATCAAATAAGGGTTCTGCATGGAATTAATAAAAACGTATCATAATTAATCAAAGATAAAAATAAATATTTTAAAAATTTTTTTAGGGGAAAAGATTTGAATTTGATTGTGGCTATTATCGAGTTTTATAACAATATTCATTTGCTTTACTAAAATTGAAAAAAATATTAAAAAATTAAAAAAAAAACTCCTTTTGGGCCAAGCCCAGCCGCTCCAATTCTTTTAGACAAGGTTTATTATCTATCTTAGGCGTCATATCGGTACAGTTAAATACAGTACCGGTTTGGATATCGATTTGCATCAATCTATTATCCATGTTTCGGTTTGATGTCTATTTGTATCCTTCCATGTTGATTAATATTAATTCCATTTTGTATCAATCGTACAGTTGATGAATAATTTTATTTTATTTTTAACTTTTTATAACATTTTCATTTATTTTATTTTTAATTAATTTTTAATACTTTCTCTCATATTTATTATTATTTTTCATAATTTCATCTCATTAATATACCTTTTGTTAAATTAAGATATTTGTTAAATTATGATATTAAAACTTGATTTATCGTTTGTTTCTTAATATTTTTATGTAGACTTTAGTTTAAAAATTTTAAATATTTAAAATTTATATTTACATATAAACATATATATATATTTCATAAATAATAATATTAAAAAATTTGATAAACTCAAAAATGTATAATAAAATATACCAATATCAGCACGAAATAGTATTAAGGAATAAAATTTATGGTATGATGTCTTTATCAAATTCATATATTTTATTATATAATAATAATAATATTTAAAATTTTTATATTTATATAAATATTAATATATTAATAATATTAAAAAATTTGATAAATTCAAAACTATATAATAAAATACACCAAAATCAGCACGAAACAGTATTAAGAATTATAAATTTATGGTATGATATCTTTATTCATGTTTATATTTTATCATATAATAATATTATTTAAAATTTTTATATTTACATAAATATTAATATATTAATAATTTACGTGGCACAACTTTAGGAGCACCCCTGATTGTCACTAACACCGCACCACTTAAAAGACTCAAACTTTACAACGAAGCGCAGCCGCAGACACCATTCTTTAATTTGTCCAACAGCAAAAAAAGAGTGGAAACTGGAAAGAGAGAGAAATGGCGTTGCACTGCACTGCTTAACTTGTAAAAAAAAAAAAAAAAAAAAAAAAGACAAACACACACACACAAACACACATTAGCTTTTAGCTCTCTAGACTTTCCTCTAGGGATTGAAGACTAAGCAGCGGCCACGCGTATATCCTCTCTTTCCTAAACAGTAATCTGTTCGAAAAAAAAAAAGAAAAGAAAAACCCCAAAAATGGATTGATAATTCAAATCTCCATCGAATTAGGTCACTTTGTCACTCCATTCGCTTGGAATCAATCAGGTGATTTTCTATCTCCATTGCTATTTGTTTATTTTCTTTTCGTTTTCGCTCTTCTCTCCGGATCGGCACTTTCTTTTTTTTTTTTTTTTTTTACTTTCTTTTTCACCAATGAACTTAAAAATAAAAAATCCCTCTATTTTTCTTTTTCGTAAAATTTGTTTAGTTCTTTCGTTTTTAAGCTTCGGGGATGCGTCCTTTTGAACTGTCAAATTCCTTGCTTTTACTTGTTTTGCTTGTGCGGTGAAAAATTGAAAATTTCAACTGTTCTGATCGTGTTCTTTGTTTTTACGGTTTGGTGATTTTGTTGGTTTTGTGTTTAAGATCTCGGTGTTGAGGTTGACTTTCTGTGATTTTGAAGGTTGTAAATCGCTGGTGAGAGCAGCTACTTCTTTACTGTAAATTCTAAACTTTGATTTCTTTTTTGTTGTTTTTAATTGATGACCTCTTCTTAGTCTTTTCTAGGGTTAACCTAAAGTTCCCTCTCTCTCTCTCTCTCTCTCCCTCTATTTGTCTTGACCGCTTATTTATAGCATTTGGTCGAGGGTTTAAATCGTGGACTGTATCTATTTATGGAATAAAGGAATGTTTATTATGAACTTATTAATGGGGAAATTAGTTATTGGATGTGTAGCTGTTGTCTTCATGGACTTTGTTTCTTGTTGAGAAAAGTGTGGGAAGGAAATTTCGATCATGGTGGAAGTGTCATTAAGGACTAATCTGATCCTTTTGGGAATTAAGATGCTTTACAGAATTCCTTAGGCCGCGTCTTGGTTTTCACCTTGTCTTCTGAAGATGTCTTATTGATTTTCAATTTGTCACTGAAGCTACTTTTTATGAATGTTCCTCGTACTTTAAATTCAATTTCTACTATACATATGACTGCTGATGCGCTTGATACAATCATCATTCATTATGGAGGGGGTTAATTCATAGTTAACTTAGAAAAAAGATTATAATGTTGTCATGACTTGGTTTTCCGCTTCTAGAAGCCAGAAAACAAAAACATGCACTCTTGCATACAAATGTTTTCTTGGACAGATGCGAAGTGAGATATCTTGTTGATGACTGCTAAGGAATATATGGATGATTCTTGCAATGGCTTCTAAATATAGCTGCTGACATTTTCTTCATAGACATGTGTTCAAGTTGCCCTATTTTGCCCTGGGTTTTGGATATAACTATATAAGTCCACTAATTTTGTTGCTTTTTCCTTCATTACATTTCATCTGTTTATATTGCTGACTTGGATTGGTAACTTGTTATTGCTGTTCGCTGACTTTGTTCAATTCTTTAAAGAAAAAAAAAGTGTTTATCTATGTTTAACTTTATCTTCCGTGTTCTTCAATTTGTTATTTTTGTGTTTTCTGTTCATTTATCCCTTTTGGTTCAAATACAAGGATTTTCTACTCTAGAAAATCTGTTTGGTATACATTCTCTCTTTCCTACTGCAGTGGGGGATCTGATCCCTGCTGATGTCTTTCTGATTCAGATTTTACGGCATGGAAGATACACAGTCTGTTGCAACACTCATAGACTCGACAGCCTCTAAGATACAGCAGCTTCAGAAAGCATTTGCTGAACTTGAAAGTCATCGTGCTGTAACACTTAATCTAAAGTGGAAAGACCTTGAGGAACATTTCAATGGGCTCGAGAAGTCCTTGAAGAGACGCTTCCATGAGTTGGAAGACCAAGAAAAAGAGTTTGAGACGAAAACGAGGAAGGCTCAAGAGATGTTGCTGAAGCGTGAAGCAGCTGTTGTAGCCAAAGAACAAGCTTCATTGTTGAGGTTACAAGAAAAACGAGATGCTGCTGTTTTTGCCATTACTAATGCTCTAGAGAAACATAGTAAATTATCATCTGAGCGGGCTACTAATGTCAGCTGTGATGGAGACAGCGGTGAACTGTCAGTTGAGGAGAAGCCACCTGATTCTGTAGCTATTGAAAGTAACTCAGAGGACATCAAAAGTTCTTTTGAGAATGGACATTTCGAGGTGAAATCTTATCCTCAATTGGTGAAATTTTGTGAAGAGATGGATTCCGAAGGACTGCACAAGTTTATATCAGATAATCGTAAGAACCTTGCTACCCTAAAGGAGGAAATTCCTTGGGCGCTGAAAGCTGCAGCAAGCCCAGCCCGCTTGGTCCTGGAATCTTTGGAAGGATTTTACCTTTCAGAAGTGCCAAATGTGGATGGAAAGAAAGATTCAAATCTACTGGGCCTTAGGCGAACCTGTATTATGTTGATGGAATGTCTTAGCTTTTTGCTAAGTAATCTGGATACGGTTTCTGTTTCTGCTCTAATCTCTGAAGGTATTAAGGAGCAAGCAAAGTTAATTGCCAAGGCCTGGAAACCGAAATTGGATGCTCTTGACATGGATGCTAGTAATGGTAACTCATTGGAAGCACATGCTTTCCTGCAACTTCTTGCTACTTTTGGTATTGCTTCTGACTTCAATGAGGAAGAACTTTCAAGACTGATACCCATGGTCTCTCGTCGTCGACAAACAGCTGATCTCTGCCGTTCCCTTGGTTTGTCTGAAAAAATGCCAGGTTTGTGTGACATCAACTTGCGTAGTAAAATTTTACAAGTCACTTACGTAGAATACTTGTTTGTGTGAAAACTACATTGATTCTGGAAACTGAGCTTGAATATTTTTCTATTTACCCTATGATTTAAGTTCTGTTCATCTGTTATGTTTCTTCCTTTGCATAAGAAAACTGATATGATAACTATGTCTAGTGAGACCGAGTAAATCTTCTTTTCCTATTCCCCCTAATGTAGTTGACTTCAAGCCATTGACACCGGGAAAACTCGTCTTTGCTCTTGAACTGATAGGCATCTTCTTAAAGGTCCTAAAGGCTTCTAGGTTTATAAAATTTTGAAATAACATCATTGTTGAATTGCTATTTTGGAGTTGAGTGGACCATCTTGCATATTGGATTACATTTGAATGGCACTTTTAGATAGGTGCCATTTGTTATCAATTGTTTGGAATGAAGAAAAGCAATGTTAAACTATATGGTTTTTCTTCGTTTGATTATGCTACTATAGTCTTAAAACAAGAAGTGTGGGATTAATAATATGGAATACTGTTGTAGAAAAATCGAGCATTTTTAATATTTATACTGCTTCTGGTTAGTCTGTACTTCCATTTCTTTTATTTATCTTTTCTATTATTTATATTCTAGGTGTAATTGAAGTTCTGGTGAATAATGGAAGACAGATCGATGCAGTTAACCTGGCATTTGCATTTGGGCTTACAGAGCAGTTCTTACCTGTACCTTTACTGAAATCCTATTTGAAGGAGGCAAGAAAAGCTTCTTCACATGTCAAGCCTGGAAACGCCTCTCCTACTGCTCAGGTGTGTTCTTTACTCCATTACTTCTAGTTGATTAGGTTGCCTAATATTGGCCGGATAACCTTAGGTTGACAATACTTAACCTCATGTTTGAAGGACTAGTACTTATTTTTGTTTTTGCCCACAGGGCCTTGTCTGAAGCGGATTGGACCAGCTTTCTGGCCAGTTATCCATTCTACGTGCATGAGTCTTAGGATCATTTAGGATGATTTGGCTAGTTAGTTCCTACTTCAATACATTTCAGCAACCGGACACTTTTTCGTAGTAAAATTGTTTAACATCTATTTGCATTTTTGCATCTGGCCGGAAGGACAGATTTGTTCTTCAACCTTGGAAACATGAGAATATTTTCCCAATACTCATGCTCATGAGCCTTTTTAAAATTTTCTTCCCCTGCTGCATTTTGGAAAATGGCTGAAATAACTTCTTCTGTGTATTCAGACAGAGGTTAGCGAGCGAGAGTTGACTGCTCTTAAGGCAGTGATGAAGTGCATTGAGGAGCATAATCTTGGGGAGCAATATCCTGTTGATCCACTTCAGAAGCGGGTTCTCCTGTTAGAGAAGGCTAAGGCAGACAAGAAGAGCATAACTGAAGGTGCAAAGCCTCAAATCAAGAGACCTCGTGCCAATGGTGCAGGATATGGTCCACGAGTCACTAACGTAGCTGCTGACAAAACATTCTATCCTAGAGTCACTGATAGGTACACTCAGTACATGTATGACAGACCCTATGTTTACCCCGGACCTGCTGACAACCATGGCCCCTCTCTTCTTGGTTCTGCCACCTACAACTTCTCTCCCAGTCATGGGAACTACTTTGGAAACGGGTACCAGTATCAGGCTCCATATCTTCACTAATTTCCAAACATGGCAAAAAGGTAACTGTGATCCTCTCACTTTAGCTGTTAGCCTTAACCTTCCACTTGCAGTGTATGAAGGATTTAGTTAAAAGAAAAAAACAAAAAGGGAAAAAAAATTGCCGTTGTTAATTTTAATCTTGTGTACAAGAAGATATTTTGATCCTCTAATATATGCACTCTGTTTTTGTATGTATTGTCCCCTGTTTTATTCTTTTGTATTTTGTTTTGTTTCTGTCTTGGTATTGTGATTGTTGCAATTTGCCGAGGGCTGTGTTTGCCATGCCAGATGAAGGATTCTGATTCAAACAGGATGGCTTCTGCACAATATTCTTGTAAGGTATTTAAATAGCGTCCGCAACGTGATGTTATGATGGCTATTTTATAGTTGTCTTTACAATAAATATGATACAATCGAAAATATGCCTGCAGTCGTAATTTAAATCCCTATCCTATTTAAGTTGGCCACTTTCATAGTTTTATTGGAAAGACTAGATGGAGTGGTGAGAAGAACTCAATCAGGTAGGAAAGGCCAATTGATCATGTATGCCGGACTGTTGATGGATTAATGTTTTTTTAAAAATAATATTTAATTTAAGTTCGGATAATTTTGAGTTATTTCAAATTTAGATTTAGATTTTAGGATTTTGGGTTGGAGTGTTTTGAGTCTGTTATTTTTCTTTTAATTTGGGTTGGGTCGGTGGATTGTTAGCCTTTTACAGTTAAATTGGGTGGATTAGATTCGGGCTCAATTTAATTGATCAAAGTTTTTGAATTCAAGTCATAATTAATTATTAATAGATTTAAGTGGTATAACCAGCTCCAAGAAGCAAGAACTACAACTTAGATGAAGGGGACGATTAATAATGATTATAGTTGGCATGACATGTAGATTTGTTTAAGGATTAGATGTTCTTTTGGTTCAATTAAGGTTTTTTTTAGATAATTAATATTTTTTATAATTATTGAATTACAATAGTAAATCCTATACAATTCATCAAATTGAAATTTTATATGAACCACACACCAGTAAAATGACAGACTTTAACCTTATACATGTCTACAATAATTATTTAATTTTATATATAAGAAAACTCATTATCAAATAATTAGTAAATCGAAAAGCGAGTTTAGCTAATTATATGAATTGCGTCGAATCAAATTCAATTGGTTTAGTTCAATAAGTATTGGGTTGAGTTTGCCTGTTTGATCTTTTTAATATTTTAACATTTTTATTGAGTTTACAGTTTGGCTCAAGCTTGGACTTAGTTGGGTACAGTTAAGAGAATTGAAAAAAAATTAGATTGTGATATCTAATTTGACCTATTAACACTTGCAGACACACGATGTTTATTTAAAATTACATATAAGGAGAATGAATCATCCACATTCAATATTTTCTTATTTTATAAAAAATTTAGCTTTCACAAATTTTTAACCTATAGGGAAATTTTTTTTAAAAAAAGCGTGAAAAGAGGTTTTAACATATAAAAAGAGTTTTAAACATCCATAAAAGTTTTTTGACATTAGATATTAGCTAATGATTGGTTTATTGATGGCAATTGCTGCCAAAGCTGCATCCTGCTATGAATGAAAAATTTTATGCTGAAAGATAATTGAAACCATAAATTTATGAAGCAAAGCAATGTATAATGCTTATGCTATCAATTTTGGATAAATAATAATGCATGCAACCTAATAAAACAAACTTCAATGGAATGTGAAGACTTTGTTAGGAATATGAATGTGCAACATCACGAAATATTATCCGTCCAAATCCCATCTAAATGTTTGCCAGAAATCTTGGATCAAGCCCTTTTCGGGTAAAAGATGCTTCTTCTTTGCATTTGTTATGGTTCTCTCCCTCCGAGTATTATAATTTGAAAAGTTCTAGTACTCCAAAGAAATTTGTTTTCGATTTTTAATCCAAGCAACAAAAGGTTCGACAGAATCATACATGGATGGAATTGATAGTTGCTGCAAGCTTCTAAATTCCAGATAAAATTGAAAAAAAAAAAAAAAAAAAAAGCAAAGATAAATTCTTTCTAAATATGACCCACCAGCAGTACCACAAAGGATAAATCTGCTTATTTGCCAGAGGTTCATTACAATTTGCAGGAAATTCATGAAAAAGTGTTCCTGTAATTTTGGTCATCCAAATAGAAAAGAGATGAACCGAGACATTGAACCTCATTGGAAAATGACAGCAGAGGCCACAATTTGAGTGACAAAGGCAGCAGAAATTGGGCCTTTTTCATATCGTTGGCTTTTGTTTCTATTAGAAATCTTTATATTTTTCACTTTAGTGTAATCTACATGATGTTTTCCAATCATTAATACTAACCAGAACATTCATTTTATGTTCCTGATAAGGCCTCAAATCCATAACCTGGACAAGATATCTTCAAAAAAGGGAAGCGAATCCCACATCAGCCAACTCCCAGCAAGAGTAAACGCACACAGCACGCCTGCACTCGGAGCTTAGTTACGCAAGCTTGTGATCCGAGCGGGAGCGTTGAGGTGATGAAACGTTGGTTTTACCCAGGTAGTTGGATCCCCTGTGGCCCGAATTTTGGCTAGTCCGTTCAAAGCTTAGAGTTGAATCCCGGGTCCTTAAGCTAAGGCTTAGGGTCTCGTGGTTCCTGGAGCGGAGGGCAATGCGTGAGGCTGGATTAGCCAGTGAGAGCTTCCCGCTCGTGACAGTGGAAGGATAAAAGTCGGTGCCACTTGGATCCAAAATGGCTCTTTGGATTCACCCTAATTGGACCATCAACTGTATATTTATTTATTTTTCTTTGGCTTCCAAATGGAAACCAGAACATCTGCTTTTCTTGGTCTTCCATTTGTCACTTATTAAAAGTTAAAGCATCGTCTTTGCTGAGCGAGATTTATATAGCAGCCGTGATTCTGCTTATATTCTCTACGCATTTGCATTTATCGATGAGTTGCTTGCTCAAAGCCTTTCCCACTAACTGTGTCTACTCTTATGGAAAATTCTCAAAACTTGGATTCAGATGGCAGATATAACAAGTAGTATTTTTCTTATGCAAGACATTTTTTAGAGCTTTAATCTGGAAATTTAGTTGAGGAAAAACTGAAGAGTAAATTTTATGGATAACTGCTATATGATTGACAAATTATTACCATTAATAGAACCTATTGTTGCAATTCATGTACTGTCACTTGCTCATGATAGTGGTAGTTGCATTTGAAATCTTTTCTTCCTTTCTAATATGCTGTTTCAATATGCTTTCTTTGTTCTTCCAATAGTACATAGTTTGATGTTTTGGGGATATAAGGAGTTTTCTGGCTTTAATAATCTAATTTCTCTGCAATCCTCTCGAATCCCCCAATTACCAGAGCTAATAAGGGCCCAAACGGCAATTTGTAATTGAGCCACTCTTGTTTGCATTTGCTCATCTCATTGGAAAATTGGACAATTCCTATATCAGTCTCCGAGATTACATGTATAGGAACAGTTCATAATTACTATGTTCTCGAAATCTGAGTATGAATATTGACATATATATATATATTTATGTTTGTAAATATGTCAGACGCATATGTTTGATATAAATATTTTATAAAAAGGTTGAAGAAAGTTGAAGCAACCTAAGTTAATAATATTACTAGAAATCTAGAACCAGTGGAATAAACCAAGGAATTGCAAAGATTATTGTCAATTGAAGTAAGACCCCCCAAGGAAATGCTTTTGGCAGTGTATGTTTTCAAAGAGAATTGGGATATCATATTTCATAGGAACTGTTAATAATGCTGAAAATGATATTCCAGGGAAAAAATAATAATCATGGAGCTAAAATTCGAATTTTCTTTCTTTTTCATCTTTCACTAAATAAATTATTCTTTTCTTCTTTAATCATGAATTTTTTTAGTAAATAAAATGTCACATAGTTTTGTTCTTTTTTAGTCATGCGATTTTAGATTTCTTTTCTAATTATAATTATAAAATAGTTTCTAATGAATTTTTTTTAATTGTTAAGCTATGAATAAATTTATTTCAAAATTAAAATTATACTGATAAATTTGCTTAATAATTAAATATATAGTAGTAAAAGATTCACCAATTAAATAATTAGCGATAAATTTAAAATCATTCGTATGAGTTGAATGGTAAGTTTGTGCCTTAGTCCGAAATTAGTTTAAAGGCTCGATTAAAACTATCGACGTCAAGATATAAGTACTGAAAAATTTGAACTTGACTCAACTTAGTATTGAAGTTGAAACTTTATGTATTGAATTGAAAAAAAAAATATTATTATGGCTAAATGATTAAAAAAACTATATTAAATGAACGTTATGAATTTTGGGTTATTATAAAATAATTATTTGATTTATATTTTATTATTATTATTATTATTGTTATTATCATTTTAATTTAAAATTTTACTACATAATTAAACATTTTCGTTAAAGTAAATTAAAAATTAGCATTAGAGCATAGGAATTTCATTTTGTCTGTTTATTCACTTTCTAGTTATTATGATATATTTTCATTTTTATAAATATTCAATCAATTTAGTGAGTAATAATTTAAAAAATTAATGAAAATAAATTCTTACCCCATATTTATTTTTTATGTTAAGTATACTTAATATTAAATTGTAATGTATTTTTATTTATATTTTAAAGAATTAAGACTTCTAATTAATGCATTTGCATTATATAATTTATAAATAAATAATTTTTACAAATTTAGTTTTATAATTAACATAAGATTATCAGAGTAATATTAATCATACTTAATATTTTAAAAAGTGTAATAATAATTTTTTAAATTTTTTTCTAGTAAAAGGAAAGCAATAATATTCTAAAAATAAAGTGAGCATTAAAAAAAAAATACTTAAAATCAAATTTAAGTATAAATTACCACTGCAACGCACTCTTCATCACTTAATCAAGAGATTATTAACTATTTTTTTATTTTTTTATTCTTTATCCATTTTTTTATTATATAACATGTCAGCAATGCTTGGTGCATTAGATGGATGGATAAGGGATAAGATTCTCCGCATTCTTCCATCCAATAAAAATATGCTAAGTTAACACCTCATCTTTCTCAACCACAACTTCTCCACAAATTGATAGTGTTTTAACCTATTCAATCACAAAATCTCCCCTCGGCCTATCTTGGCTTGTAGTACATATTTCTACTTCAGGTTTCTCTTCTTGAGTCCTTTCGTTTTGTTTAGGAAAATCCATCAATGGCTACCACTTCTTCTCCAATGGTGAGTCAGTTGAAGAGCAGCTTTACATCATCTGTTACAAGGGGACTAGTAGTCCCGAGGGGCATTTCTGGAGCCCCATTCAGAGTATCGCCCGGCAAGGTCAGGACTACTTGCTTCACTGTCAAAGCTGTTCAAGCAGACAAGGTAAGTGAGTGCTTGTACAACCTTCTTCTCAATGGTGTCTGCTCTCGTTGTCATGTCTGTGTGAGGCAAGTGAATAAGTTTTATCATTTTTCCCTCACTTTGCAGCCGACATATCAAGTAATTCAACCCATCAATGGTGATCCCTTCATTGGAAGCCTTGAGACTCCGATAACATCAAGCCCCTTGATCGCTTGGTACCTCTCCAACCTTCCAGCCTACAGGACGGCGGTGAACCCACTTCTCAGGGGTATCGAGGTGGGTCTAGCCCACGGCTTCCTCCTGGTGGGTCCATTCGTTAAGACTGGCCCTCTAAGGAACACAGCTGTTGCAGGTCAAGCTGGGTCCTTGGCAGCTGCTGGTCTTGTTGTAATCCTCAGCATTTGCTTAACAATGTATGGCGTTGCATCGTTCAATGAAGGAGAGCCCTCAACAGCCCCAAGCCTAACCCTGACTGGGAGGAAGAAGGAGCCTGACCAGTTGCAAACTGCCGATGGATGGGCTAAGTTCACTGGAGGATTCTTCTTTGGTGGAATCTCCGGCGTCGTTTGGGCTTACTTCCTTCTCTATGTCCTCGACCTTCCTTACTACTTCAAGTAGATGATATCTATCTTTTACTTTGTTTTGTTAATGTAAATCTATGTATTTTGGACGATCCATTGGGAATGAATATCAACTATCAAGTAATTGTCGCTCATTTTTCTTGTTAAGATC
>JBBYHK010501865.1:0-14399 GCA_038382065.1 Adansonia grandidieri | reverse complement strand
CTCAATAATCACATATTCATATTTTATTTAACACAAATTAGCACCATTATATGATAAAATTATAAAAATAAATATATCAACATGCAATTTCACCATAATAACAAGAAAACACTAAAAGAAATAAAATACATATAAACATATATATAACAAATACAACACCCAAACCAACATCATATCTACATAAACATGATTCATGAAGAAAGTTAATTTATTAACAAGAAAAAAAAATAAAATCAAAGAAATTAATTCACGGCCATTATGCTTAGTCTTTCAACATGTATAAAAAATCCATGAACTTGAGCATATTTTGGCTCCCCAAAAAGAAAAATGCATGAAACAAGCAAGACTTTGAAGATTTTAGCAGGGATCATACCTTAACAAAGCTTTGAAAATTTTTTCAAGTATTTTCTCTCTTTTTTTCAAGTTTTTTCTTTTCTTTTTTTTCTCCAAAACTAAAAAAATCCTTCAAGAAAACATCTTCCCCCATTTCTAGGCGAGGATGATTCGGCCAAAGAAGATGAAAATCCTCCTTGGCCATAATTCCATGCTTTTTTTTTTTTAATTTAGTTTATTTATTAATTAGTTAACTTGTTAGGTTGGAAAATGATTATTGGTGTGTCATAAGCTCATACCTTTATCATCTTTTCTTATAAGCCACCCCCCTATTGTCATGATTATGCTAGTTTAGGTGGCATGATGATCATGTGTCATTTTTGGCCAACTTGATGGAATTTGTTAGGAAGAAACTAGATTAGTTAGAAAAGAATTTAATTCCAACTGAATTAAATTTTATGTAACTAAATTAGCAAATTATAAAATTATTTGTGTAAAAACAAAATTACATTATAAATTTACATGTAAGAATAATCTTAAAAGTAAAGAAACAAATGCAATCAAGGTGCATAAAAAGCCTAATTGCAAATTTCATGATAACGAATTAAAATTCATGTACTCAATAAAATTTCACATAATATATCCAATTAAGAATTTAATCATATGGAAATTCCAATCAAAATTCAATAAAAAATAAAATAAAAATATTTTTGAATCAAAATAATTGATACAAAATTAAAAAAATTAAAAAGAAAAATGTTAGTAGACTTTGTTAGAAAATTAGAGATTAAAATAGGCTTGGTAGGCTTTTAGAGAATGAAATGGGCTTAGTGGAAAATCAAGAAAATGGGCTTGGCCAAATCATTAGGCTTGCTGAGAAATTATTGGGCTTATTTGCAAAATTTGAAATTTTTAGGCCAATTAAGGAGATTTTGCCCAAAATAAAATTAATAAATTTTTTTATAAAGATTTCAAGTATTGAATTATACAACAAAAATTTTTGAGAAGTCTTGTGTACAAGAAAAAAAAAACTAAAATCCAAAACTCGTAAAATCTTAAGGGAAAGCCTTTATGGAAAAAAATTATTGTTTAGAAAAAAGTTCAAAACTCAAAAAATAAATTAAATTTTTAAAAACTAATTTAATATAGTTTTAATGAAAATATTTAATGAATTTTAAAAATATTAAACTAAAAAAATTCCTCCCAAAAAAATTTACAGAGTAGAAAACTCTGTATGTTAAAAACATAAAAAATAATAAAAAATGTAAAACTCATAAAATAAAATGAATTTTGAAAAACTCATTTGATGGTGGTTAAATGAAAATATTTAAAGAATTTTGAAGTTCAAAACTTAAGAAAATTCTATAAAAATTTTACAAAAAAAAAGAAAGCTCGTATTTTAAAATTAAGAAAATTTTAAAGAATACATTGAAAATTATATAAAACGGATTAAATACAATATATTATCTAAAATATTAATTATCAAAAATAATAAAAATGCAAAATTTTGAAATCCAAAATAAATTTAACTAGAACAATTTCACGAGTGTAATACTTGTAATACTGTAAAAATTCAAAATTAATTAATAAAATTGATAATTTGACACTTTATGGTAAAAAATATCAATACCTATTTTTTTGAATATTTTTTTATTTTTTAGAGTGAGTATATCAACATAAGTACCACATAGGTATTTGTAAAAATATATGGCAATCGATTTCCCAAAATTTATAAAAAATTCTCAAAAGATTCCTAAAATTAGAAAATTTGGCCGTGATATCATCTGCAAAAATAGATTTTCAAAACTTAAGAAGAAACTGTTGAAAAATAACTTTTCTCTTAGATATTATCCTATATATTCGAAATTAAAGGTTAAAATATGACTTTTTCTATCACATGAACTTAAGGCCATTTAAGTGTGGCTAAAAATGTCTTGAAAATTTTTGGTTCATTTGAGAAAAAATCATTCCCAATGAAGGCAATTGTTAAATTCTTAATCTCAAATATTCACGATTATTGGTGAAAGGATCCGAACGAAACTAGGTGTCTACAGCTGCCCTTTTTTGACCATTCCTGAGAATCAAAAATAGGGTAAAGAACAAATAAACATAATATCGTTCAGGTCATTAAGCTTTGAAAAATAATTTAAACTAATAATGAACATAACAATTAATTAACCAATGGTGAATCGTTAAATTAACGATGACAAAGATGGAACCTAAGTCAAATAGGGTTGATTGGGGCAAAACCATGTAAGCCAACAAAAAAAAAAGTTGATCTAGATGAAACCTGCAAGCCAATAAATGAATGGAGTTGATTGTGACAACACTAATAAGTCACAAAAAAAAGTTGACTAAGATAAAACCTACAAGTTAACAAATGAAGGGATTTGACCAAGTTGAAACCTATAAGTCAACAAAAAGAACAATTGACCACAACAAAACCTACAAGTCAACAAATAAAGGGAGTTGACCAAGGCAAAATTGATAAGTAACATAGGTAAGGGTTGACCAAAGCGAAACCTACAAGTTAAAAAATGAAAAAGGGTTAACAAGGATGAAACTGATAAGTCAACAAATGAAAAAGGTTAATCAAGATGAAACTGACAAGTCAACAAGTGAAAAAAAGTTTATTAGGACAAAATCGATAGGTCAACAAATGAAAGGGTTACCAAGGCAAAACCTACAAGTCAATATAGGTGAGGGTTGGCTAGGATGAAACCGACAAAAGAGTTAACCAGGGCAAAACTAATGCAGTCAAACGAGGGTGACAGGATGTAATTCTAAGTATAAAAGGGTTGACCGAGGCAAAATTGATCGAGTCAAACGAAAGTGACCAGGATATAATTCTGAGTCTAGAGGGTTAACTAGGGCAAAACCGGTACAGTCAAAAAAAGATGACCAAGATATAATCTTAGATCTGAAGGGTTAACCAGAGTAAATCCGATACAGTCCAACGAAAGTGATCAGAATATAATTCTAGGTCTAAAGGGTTGGGTTGACCAGGGCAAAACCGATACAGTCAAATGAAGCTAACCGAGATATAACCTAGGTCTAAAGGGTTGACCAGGGCAAAACTGATATAGTCAAATGAGGGTGACCAGGATGTAACCTTGGTCAAAAGAGTTGATCAAGGCAAAACTGATAAGTCAAATAAGGTAAAAATGCTTCATATTTTAATTACCTGAAGGAATGCAAGGTTTACTAGTTTTGGAACAATTGACGTACCAAAAGGCTCTTTCCAATGTCATATTCAACTTAAGACTTGTAAATTATTAAATGTGAATGCAAATGCATGAGGAATGCATATTATGAGTTTTCATGATTTAATTTTCTTTATCGATGGCTGATCTAGCCTATTTTGAGTTGAATTTATCTTTTAGAAAATATGATAGATATTTCTTCTTCATTTGATGGAATAGGCCTATATTTCTGCTTAGAGATTGAAAGCATCTACAGTAAGCATTATGGATCTCTTTTCTTTCTGACAGAGATTGGATTTGACTTTTAAGGCATCTTTAGAGGTCATTATGGATAAGATACACTTGTTCCTGAGAAGCCAAACTAGGTGACTCATCGATATCATCTAGGAGCTGAAAAAGAGAAACATGATTGGGAATACATGGTCTTTAAAATTTCCCATCAATATCTAAAATAAACTGATAGAGGCTAAAGAATAAGAACATGACGGGGAATATGTGCTTTTTAAAAATTTCCTTCCAAGAGCCGAAATAAACTGATAACAGGTTGATAAAGAAAAGCATGATGGGGAATATATAGTTTATCCCCCCTAATTCTTCCTAAAACGTTTGATAGACTTTGGATTACTAACTAAGATCCTTGCAATGTTTTGATCTCATTCAAAGTAATGCATGGGAATCAATTTGTCATCTTTCGATCGATTTCTATTTCCTTAGAATGTTAATTATCATTTAGCAAAAATGATAGCATGGTCAAAAAGACTATTTAACAAAGGTATGAATGAAAATATATACTTGTTTTACAACAGGGTAAGAAGATACAACATTGGTTATTTAACATGATGGTGAAGCATAAAGAGATTTGGATATTACTCAAATAAATAGAATCTCCCATTCAGTTTTTCAAAGAATTCTCCTGAATGGAAAGTTTAATTTCAGAAGATCCATCTCTTAAAAATGTCTCTGATCATACTATGCCTTTTTTAGAAGTGGTCTTCCGGCAAACTATGTTTTAGCCATTCCTTTCAAATGCTTGAGCCATCATTTTAGGTTTTCATCTCAAGGCTTCCCTTTTATACCGCTTTTGATCAGATACATTTTTTGGGTTTTCATCTAATTTTTCTTAAAATGGATGATTTTTTCAGGTTTTCACCTTTTTTTATTTTTTATAATATTTTTGTTTTTGTAACAGATGCCGTTTTAGGTTTTTATCCATTTTCTTTCTTTCTTTTTTCTTTTTTTAGGTATAATATTTTTTATATTATCTGAATGAATGGGGTTTAGTATAATTCTTCCATCCATTTTTCCCAATACCAATGCTCCTCTTGAAAATGCCTTCTGGACAACATAGGGCCCTTCCTAATTAGTTGCCCATTTTCCTCGAGGATCTTTTTGTCAGGGCAAATTTTTTTTCAACACTAATTCTCCCACATGGAATTTCCTAGGATGAATTTTCTTATCATGCCCTCTTATCATTCTTTTCTCATAGTCTTCCCATGTTGGATAGCTTTTAGCCTTTTTTCTTCTAGAAGTTCAACTGCTTATAACGATCTCAAACCCATTCGACTTCTTCCAACTTAGTTTCTATTAGAACCCTTAGTGAAGGGATCTCTATTTCAATTGGTAAAATAGCCTCTATACCGTAGACTAATGAGTAAGGCATTTCCCCAGTTGAAGTTTAGACGGAAGTTCTATAATCGAATGGGCAAAGGGGAGCTTTTTATGCCAATCTTCGTAGGTCTCTACCATTTGCCCCATAATTCTCTTAATATTCTTATTAGTCACCTCTACAACTCTATTCATCTTTGGACGGTATGTCATCGAAATGTGATCAGAAATTTTGAGTTGGGAACACATTTTTGTCATCAATTTATTATTCAGATTAGAGGTGTTGTTCATTACAATTCTTTCAAGGCTCCCAAGTCGACAAATGATGTTAGTCCACAAAAATTTTATCACCGTCAGCCTTGTCACATTTGTATAAAAAGTTGTTTCAACCATTTAGTAAAGTAATCAATAGCCACCAAGATGAAGTGATGACGACTCTAAGCTATAGGGGTAATTGGTCTAATAATATCCATGCCGGTTATGGAGAAAGGCCATGGTGAGGTTATGACATGCAATGGTGAATGCGGTTCATGGATCTTATCAGCATAGACTTGGCATTTATGACACTTCTAGGCATATTTAATATAATCACCCTCTATTGTCATCTAGAAATAACCTAGTCTCACGATTTGCCTATTCTGTGTCCATTCGCATGGATACCATAAATCCCCTCATGCACTTTTTCCAATATCTTTTGTACTTTAGAAGTGTTAACACATCTTAGTAACATTTGATCATAACTCTTCTTGTAAAAAATCTCTCCATCCAAGATAAAATAAATTGCCAGCCTTCTTAAAGTTCTTTTGTCAGTCTCAAAGGCATTATCTGAGTATGCTCTATCCTTGAGATATGTTTTGATGTCGTGATACCATGTAAGAGAAGCTGCTTCTATTTTGACATTGCAATAGCATGCAAGAGACTCGTATATACTTATATGAATTGGTGTTGCCTCTTGCCCCTCATTTACTTTAAACATCAAAGCTAAAATGGCTAGAGCATCTGCCACTTAATTATCTTACATCAGATGAATAAATTCCACCTTTTCATGTCATGATACCATGTAAAAAAATCTGCTTACATTTTGACATTGCAATAGCATGCAGAAAACTCGTATATACTTATATGAATTGGTGTTGCCTCTTGCCCCTCATTTACTTTAAACATCGAAGCTAAAATGGCTAGAGCATCTGCCACTTAATTATCTTACGTCAGATGAATAAATTCCACCTTTTCAAACTTTTCAAGCAATTCTAAAATCAGTTTTCTATATTGTTGCATCCTTGTATTCAAGCTTCCCATTTTTCATGAAATTGATAAATCACTAAGGCTAAAGTCTCCATATACTTATTAATAATTGAGCTTTTCTCTCCACAGTTGCCCAAAGTCCTATAACACATGCTTTATATTCTACTACATTGTTTGTACAGTTAAAATCCAATCAAGTAGTAAAAGGATAACAGTCCCTTCTAGAGATATCAAGATCGCTTCGATTCCATAGCTTAAAGCATTTAATGCTCCATCCAAATACATTTTCTATGTTAATTCCTCTTACGACTTTCCTTCTTTTTCTACCAAAATATTCATTAAATCCTTATAAATTCAATGGCTAATAATCATGAAGTGCCTGGCTTACGAGGAATTTAGCAATAACACTCCATTTGATTACCTTTTAATTCATATAAAACATATTATATTCTGATGCAAGACTTGCCATCTAGCTATCCTTCCTAACAAAGTCAGTGCTTTGAATAAATACTTGATCGGGTCTATTTTAGTGATCAGCCAAGTGTTAAGATACAACATGTATTGTCGAAGCCTATTTACAGCCTAAACTAATGCAAGAAATTTACCTCATAGTTAAGAAATTTTTTGTTGAAGTAATAAATTGCCTGCTCTTTCTTTCCTATCTCATCTTGCTATCCTAGCATACAACCCATAGACCGTTCAAACACTGACAAGTACAAAATCAAAGGCTATCCCGATAAAGGTGGCACCAACACTAATAGATTATAAAGATAATGCTTAACTTTGTCAAATGCTTCTTGGCATTCTTCATTCCATTTACTAGGGCTTTGTTTTTGCAAGAGCCGAAATATCGGGTCACACTTATCTGTGAGTTGGGATATAAATCTAACAATGTAATTCAACCTCCTCAAGAAACTTTGCACCTCTTTTTACATATACGGGGATGGTAATTCCTGGATAGCTTTAATCTTATATGGATCAACTTTAATCCCTTTTTCACTCACAATGAAGCCTAATAACTTTTTTGACCTTGAACCAAAAGTGCATTTTGCCAGATTTAACTTTCACTGGTAACAGCTTTCGTAAATCTACAATGTGTCTTTCCTCCTGAGGCGACTAGGCAATCATATCATCCATATATATTTCTATCTCTTTGTGCATCATATCATGGAATAGAGTGACCATTGCCCTTTGGTAAGTTGCCCTCACATTTTTCAGTCCAAACGACATTACCTTATAACAAAAGGTTCCCCATATTGTGACAAAGGTTGTATTTTCTATGTCTTCCAGTGCCATTTTTATCTAGTTATACCCAAAAAATCCATCCATGAAAGTAAATAAATAATTCTTTACGGTATTATCAACTATAGTATCTATATGGGGAAGAAGAAAATTATCTTTCAAACTTGCTTGGTTTAGGTCTCGATAGTCTACACACATTTTGACTTTAACATCTTTTTAGGAACTGGGACAATATTTGCAACCTATTTTATTTATTTTGCCACCTCCAAAATCTAGCCTCAAATTGTTTTTTTACCTTTTCTTTTATTTTTAAAAGTATTTTCGATCTCATTCTTCTTAACTATTACTGAATCGGTTTGCATTATGGTTTTAAAGGCAATTTGTGGACCATGATTTTTGTATTCAATCCTAGCATATCTTGCTGGGACTAAGTGAAAACATCTCAAAACTCTTGAAAAAAATTATTAATTCTTCTCTAGTGATGGGCATAAGGGTAGTCCCTATTGCGACTTCTTTTCTATCATCCTCATCATCCCTTAAATTTATCACCTCCGTGGATTCATCATGGGGCATTATTCGATCATCTTTTCATTTGATTATTTTTAGCAGATCGGGTGGTAAAGTATGACCATTAACATCTTCTTTAAAATTGACCTTATTCAAGCAAACAACCCGTTAAATCTTTGTATCATGATTAGATCATCCATTTCTCTTTAAGTAAAAAATCTGTAAAGGTAAAAAGAGAAAAAAAGGGGCAAACAAATATATGACATGATTTGTATATATGTATGTAAAAAGGAAAAAAAATGTTGGTATAAAAGAAATTAGAGATAGAAAAAAGGTCATATGCATTCTATTTCTACAAATGATAATTTAACATTTTAATTTTTTTCATAAAGATTCTTAGATGACAAAATGAGCTCTCAAGAGTACTCTGAAACTGACCTAAGCACTATGGTTCGCTCAATAAAAGTCCAATTTTTCAAGATATATCTAAGAGGATAAGGATGGATCCCATGATCATCATTTGGCTCTTCACTGTCTTCTCCAATGGTGGCCACCTAACATTTCTCAAAAGCTTTGTTAACCACCATAATAACTTTATTAGTTTCTCTTTCTTTAGCTCTTGGATTAACAACTTTCCATAATAGAAAATTTCATCCAGCAAAGGGCAGAGGGTTAATTTCTGGCTTGACTATTGACTGATGGCTTAGACTAGTTTTTTTCCTCGAGATCTGTTTTCAAATTTCTTCCTTTGGATTCACTTCAACTTGAAGCCCAATCCATGCTTGTCTTTTTTGCCAATAACATCAATAGATCGACTGATCCCTTGCATGTATTTCCTAAGTCCACTTCTAGCTCAGACTTCTTTCTTGACTATAAGCTTAAGACCTATACGGGTGCTTTTTAAAAGTTTAGGTTTTAGGATTATAGAACCTTCTGTAACAAAGGTGGCTTTGATATTTTCAAAGGATCTGAATGAGCACTTTTCAATTTCAGCATTTGCTTTAACATAAGAGGCTTTGCTAGAAGTCATGGCCATGATGCCTTTTTCCCTGAATAGGCTAATCAACTTTTCATCAACTATGAATTTAACTTTTTGGTGCAGAGATGATGGGATAGCCCTAACAGATTGAAGCCATGGTCATCCTAGCAAATAGTTGTATGTTGGGATAATGTCCATCACATGAAATTCAATCTTAAATGGGCATGGGCTAATATCTAAAGTGATCAAAATAATGCCCTTGATTTCTCTCTTTGTCTTATCAAATGCTTTAACGACTATATGGCTATGCTTGATTTGACTGACATTAACTGGCAAGTGAGACAACATGATCAGTGGCATTACATTCAAAGTTGATCCATTGTTAATGAGGACTTTAGGCAATATGGTCCCTTTATAGTGAGTTGTGATGTGGCGAGCTTTCGTTCAGATGTTGCCCCCTAATAGGATTTCATCGTCACTAAATAAAATGAATTTGTCAGCAACAATGTTATTTACCAGATGATCTAACTTATTTATGGAAATGTCTTGACGAACATAAGCCTGATTAAGCACTTTTAAAAAGGCATTTTGATATACTTCTGAGCTAAGCAATAGGATCAACATAGAAATCTTTGTTGGCTATTGCTTCAGCTATTCCACTATACTGTACTCACTATCTTTAACAACTTAAGGAAGTCGATAGCCTTTTTTTCTTTAACTAATGCCTGTATTTATATTGGGATAGCTTTGGTAACTGTTGCTTTTCTATATATTTGTCCTGTTGACTTGTTTTTGGCACTAGTTTTACTGATTTTTGGACCATAGACATGACCACTTCACGTCACATAGGTTACCCTAGTTATGTCAATAACAGCTAGTTGGCTTACAATAACCTCCAGATTTGTCACCCCACCATCATACTTCCATAGTACCTATTTGTTATTCTGATATAGGAACGAAGTTGGTGTTTTAATAATGAGTCTGGGAGTAACTTCAGTCTTGGGTGGTGTGGTGTGGTCTTTGGTTGATTACGATGAATGATAAGAGGGCAGCCGACGCCATAGGGTGGCTGTGATGATCCTTCATCGGCCATGTTAACTGACTTTTCTTCCTCTAGTCCAGCTTCTTCAAAGAACCTAATTTCACCATTATCCATCAATCTTCGGATTATGGCTAAAAAGTCTAGGCAATTTTGCAAAATGTGTCTTGATGTTTTGTGAAATTTACAAGAGTCAGCAACAAGATTAAATTGGCTTTTGATACTCCTATGATTCTAACTAAAGATCTTGCCTTCAGTCAAAATTGCCTAGACTCTTTCCATTAAAGTCCTAACTTCTTAGACTTTTGACTTCCCATGTCTCTCATCTTTAAAAATTAGAGCATTAATCCTAGGTTTGGTATGATCAGGTAAAGGATTTGCTACCACATTAGGTGATGGGCCATTATCAATTCGAAAGGCACGTCTTTCAAGAAGAGTTTAGACCTTTTCTTAAAGGCTGTACAATTTTTAATTGAATGACCTACTACTACATGATACTCATAGTGCAGGTTTGGGTCATAGCAACTAAGATAATTACCTTCATAATAGCAAAAGCCACTAATAGTGTCTAAAAAAGCTTAGTAAACATTTCCTTATAAGAGTAAGGAATAGATTCATAGCAAGATCTAGGTTGGTTGGCTTTCTAGGCCGGAGGATTAACATTGGGTCTTGGTTGGTTTTGTGAAAGAGGGTTTAAAATGATGGTCTGGGGTGATGTTGAAGTAGGAGCTTTGGGTATGTTAAGAGAACAAGTATTTTAGGTTTGCTATTTTTGGTTTTGGTAATACAAACGAGGTCTTTGACAGTGCGGTTAATTAGTAAAGTTAATAGATGGAGTTTTTTCTTTCACCTTTCATGTGTTTAGCTTATTTCTAGTAGAAAACTCCCCAGTCATGATTTTACAAGCCTTTACAGCTATCTCGATCATCTCTCCAGAAATAACAGATTAGCAAAATTCCTGGCTGCATTCCCTATCAATTTGTCATAATAAGAGGGCGCAAGGTGCTCACGAATAGCATCATGGTTTCTTTCTTAATCAAGGGAGCCTAAACTTGAAAGGCCATGTCTCTCCATCTTTGCACATATTCCTTAAAAGATTCATTAGACTTCTTCTCCATATTCTGAAGAGTCAGTTTATCTGGCACCTGTTCAGCCATATGTTTATATTGTTGAAGAAATGCATTAGCTAAGTAAGTCCAGCATTGAATTTGAGTGCGGTTTAGATCATTATACCACTTTAGCATAGATCCAGATGAGCTCTCTTGAAAACAATGAATTAGAAGCTTGTTATTTTAGGCATAACTAGCCATCTCCTTGATGAACATTTTAATGTGTGCTTAAAGGGAAGTGGTGCATTTGTACTTTTCAAACTTGGGCATTCTAAAATTCTATGGAAGGACTAAATCTAGTACTAGATTAAGGTCTTCGACATCCACACTGCTATATAATTCAGCCCCTTCAATAGCTTTTAGCCTCCTCTCGAGGAGTTGTAATTTCACTTTCTCCATCTTTGCTTCAGCCTACTGTTTACCTTTCTGTTTATTATTTTCCTCTTTATTAATACTAGGGCTTGCTGATTCTTCTTGGGCGACCGCAATTCTTGCACTTACCCTTTGTGAAAAGGCATCAAGGTTATTAATGATGACTGATGGATTAGCAATGGGATATTTTGTTGTAGATTTTGGGTATTAGCTAGCTGTGCATTTTGAACGTTGGTTGCTTATTCATCAATCAGTGCCACTCCGATCCCCTGGTAAGAGTGTCAGTATTTATCTCTAGTGTTAACAAACCGGCTCCCTTGCCATTAACAACTCCATTATCCTTGTGATCTAAGCTTATAGTTCTTTTTGCCTTTTCAGCATGGCCTCCTGGGCCTATTGATGATTTTCTTCTAACCTCTCCAATATTTCCAAGTGATCCTTAGCCATTCCTCTCGTTCTAAATCTGGTATGGTATCGATGAGTGGTTAGTGGTTGAGTTGATCTTTCTAAGTTTGCAATATGGACCTTAACAATTCCACATTTCTTTGAGTTAATTAATTTTTATATATGAACCTATGAAATTAATAATTAGGTATGTACATATGTATGTATATGTATGGGCATATTATGTATGGTATTAGTATGTCAATGCACTTGCAGGGATGGTTGCTTTAACTTAAAGATTCCAAACATAGAAAATTTCCATTAACTTTGTGATAAATTACATGTTCATATTGTTGATCATGTAGGGACTACATCCAAGGAACTTCCTAACTTAATCATATTATCTTTGAGCCTCATCCAAAAACTAAAGTACAACATGCCCGTACGTCCTATGGGATTAATTTCCATCTGTAAGTCTCTAATCTTCTCCACCATTTTCCTTGCTTGGATGATAGTTGAGTGGATTCATTCTGTAAGATGATCTATATACATTTGTCAACCAAAAGAATTAGCTAGCCATTATCTACCATTATCTTCAGCCCATCATAGTCTATCAACGCAATATGCATCCAGATTGTGGTAGGCTTCTACCAAGGCACATATATTATCTCCATTCATTGTAATTCTAGTCTCATCTCGATAATAGTTATAGTGAGACCTTCTCTTTCCTTGAGTAGTTGAGATACCCTTATATGCTCTCGATCCAAGGTAGCTCAGAGTCATTTATTCTTTTCAATAGACCTTCTTAACTGGAGATGTGTATCAGCATGCCTTCTTCTTTCTCTTTAAGAAAGAGGTTGCTTGGCTTCTTTCTAAAGCTTTAGTCTTCCATACTTTCAACTTTTTATTACGGTCATGCATTTCTTCTTTCATCCCCTTAGAAGTGA
The DNA here is from genome assembly GCA_038382065.1 of Adansonia grandidieri. Taxonomy (NCBI): domain Eukaryota; kingdom Viridiplantae; phylum Streptophyta; class Magnoliopsida; order Malvales; family Malvaceae; genus Adansonia; species Adansonia grandidieri. The sequence goes on along the minus strand of JBBYHK010501865.1, from coordinate 1,434 downwards.
TGCTGGAACTCCTGGATATCCTGGCAAGTTTCATTTTTTTATTCTATTTAACCTAGTTATTCTTCATTAGATTGTACTTTTCTTCCATTTTTTCAACTTCCATTACTTTTACTTCCATCTTCATTCATAAATAGGCAACTTCATCTTGGAGCTGTTGATTCTCGTCACTCATCCTTTTTCATTTTTGGGTAGCTTCCTCCTTGATCAAATCTATCTCGGATGGCATGACATGTTCTGACTGAATAGATACTTAAGGAATGGCCCAATCTGATCTAGGATTAATTATATTACAACCTTGAACTCTCCTCTAAGCATCATACCCTAGAGTGGTCCTATCTATGTATGCACGTAATCCTAACTCATACCTCTCTCTCTAGTGCAAAGCGATTATCTGAAGCAACTTTTTATAGTCCTTAACCTAATATTCTAAGTCAACACTAGCTAGATTTGAAGTAATAGGGATGAATTGCTACGATCCATATTGTCTTCGAACCAATAATGGCGCATACCCCATGGTGCCTCTTATGCAGAGTAAAGGCACATATAGTAGATTACCATACCAGTACACAAAGCATTTCGGTGAAAACCATGGTGCCCTCCAAGTTATATCAGAAGAAGCCAAGTTCTTGAGCGTTTCAACCCATTGTTTCTTGGTTCAGGACTTAGGCCATTCTTTTTTGATGAATTCCTGAAGAGGGACAAAATGTAGGAAATACGGTTTAACTTTATCTGCCCTTTCACCCTAAAAATGACTTCAAACCCAAATATACAATAGCATAACACTTTCAAATAATCTCTATTTACCTTTTTTCAGAGATAATTGAAAAATTCTAAAACTTATAAAATAAATTAAAATTTTTGAAACTGATTCAATATGAATTAAATACTAATATTTAAAGAAATTTAAAAATTAGAAACTCAAAAAAATCTCAATAAAAAAATTTACGGAGTATAAAATCCGTACCTTAGTAATAGAAAAAAATTCTAAAACTCAAAAAATAAATTAAAATTTTCAAAACTGACTTAATATAAATTAAAAAATATTTAAAGAATTTTAAAAGTTATAAACTAAGAGAAATCTTTCCAAAAAATTACGAAGTAGAAAACTTCGTATTTTGGAAATAGAAGAATTTCAAAAGAAAAATGAACAACTAATAAAATAAAAGGAATTTTTTTAAACTGATTTAATATGAATTAAATAATAATATTTGAAGATTTAGAAATTATAAACAAAGAAAAATCTTCTCGAAAAAAATTTACGGAGTAGAAAATTCTGTATTTCAAAAACAGGAAAATTTCAAAAGAAAAATACAAAACTAATAAAATAAAATGAATTTTCCTAAACTAATTTAGTATGAATTAAATAATAATATTTGAAAATTTTAAAAAATTATAAACTAAGAAAAATCTTCTCAAAAAAATTTACAGAGTTGA
>JBBYHK010501854.1:0-10651 GCA_038382065.1 Adansonia grandidieri | reverse complement strand
TAATTTTGCCTTTGGCCTTTGTGAACTCATTCAAATTAGGCCTAAGTAACCATTACTTATACTAGACATATTAGGCTAGTCTCAATTTAATTTCTACTAATCACTGCTATGTGTGTGACCTATTTGGCCTCCATCATGTTACTAATAAATATAAAGATACCAAGTTAAGAATATTTATATTTATAGACCACTATTAGCATCTAGTAATGAGCCACGCAACCTAACATGCAGGGAGTGTCAATATGGGTTTGACAAGCCCTTCATTGTTCAATATCTCAATGTAATTCAATCATTTTATCATATATCTTAGAATTGGCAAGAGCATGGTTCAGTGTCTACTCTTAGCCAATTCCATATTAGTATGCAACCCCTATGTGTTGACTTTATAACCAGTATTGCCTTGGCCAAGGTCTTTAAGTTAACACGGGCCAAGTACATATGAGATATGTCCCCTTAAGTCACTTGAGGTGATGAATCTTCTTTGGACCACTCATCCATCTTCAGTATGCTTCACATTATACCTAAAACCACCTTTATTTTGGTATCCATCCATTATGGACCTGTTCATGATGATATCTAAGTATGATAATTCATGGACAAGATGAATTGGTGTTACAAGTCTAAGAATCACTTACACTACTGACACATGAGAGTATTTCCATAGACATTTGAGTGAAATACTAAATGAAACTCTCATAGCGGGTTATGTTTAGTAAACTTGTTACCATAACAAGCATCAATATGATGTCCCCAAGTATTTTTATAGTTTAACTTATGAGATCAGTTGCATGCATCATATGCATGGAAGCTTAGTCTTTGTGTATTATCAATGCCCAGCCTTAATAATAAGATGAGCAGAAACATTTTAGAAATACAGCTTTGATGCATAAAAACCCCATAGTTATGACCTGTTACAATTCTTTTGCAAGGCTAACGTGTTGTATGGACTTTATCTTGTCGCAACATGGCCCAGATATGAATCCTGACTAGCCTGACTTAAAATGGTGGTTATATCCCTTGTTCTTATATATATATATTTACATATCATTATTCTTTTCCTAGGGGACATATATCATTATTATTTTTTATCATTATTTTTTTGTGTTTGGGGATTTAGTTATCGAGATGAATTGCTCACTTAACTTAACTTTTACGAATGACCATTTTTTCTAGAGTTGCCACCAATTTATTTTAACTAGGTGAAATTGGTCACTTATCGGAGTTGTATTTCAAGGGTTATGAAACCCACAAAAACAAACTTTGAGATCTACGACAATCTAGAGATCACATGAAAGGATCTGAGAGTCGGTTACAATCACAAGTAAGGATCACCATTCTCGTGTTACCCGACAATCAGTGCCTATTAATCATGTGTTAACATAAAATTTGATTTTTATTCAATTTCAATATTCGATATTTAATTATAATTCTTATATATAAAAATAAAATTTTATGAAACAAATTTATTATTCCATGTGAGAAAATTGGTTTTTTAATATTTTTGGAAATCAAAATATTTTTCGCACCCTTCCGGAAGACCTGAATAACACAAAGATTTTTATCGTTTTCTTTCATACCTTGCTAGAGAGCCATTGGAATACGAAAGGTTTTAAGAAATCAATATATCTTTTTGTACCGTACTAGAGGACTGGAGGAATACAAAAAGTTTTATTTTATGAAACTTTGAAAAATCCTTATTCTCATTTTTTAAAAAGGATATATCGTTATTAAAATAATCAGTAAAACCTCTCTCATATGCTAGGATAAATTTTTTGTTCTATTTTAACATCAGAGACATTACCTTGATTTGCAAAAGTTCCATTTTATTTAAAATAATAATATAAAAATTCCCTAAGACCCGATTTAGATAAAAAAGTACTAAACTCGAATCCAAGAATTCTAATATGGTCGAAATGAGCAATATGTCCCTCTAAAGTACACTGTCGACGTAAAAGTATCCTAGTGACCTTAAAGGACTCAATTCTAAAATAAATTGATGGAATGTCCTAAGGAGGACCTTTGACATATAAGTATTCTGGTACCCTAAATGATTTTACAACTTTATAGATGAATGAACCTATTCCTACTGTAAACCTTCGACATATAAGTATCTCAATGATCACAAAGGACTTGGTTTTAATATAAATTACTAAAATGTCCCTAAGGTCTACCTTTGGCGTAAAAGTATCTCGATAAGCCTAAAAGACTCAACAACTCTATAAAAGATGACCCTATCCTTTTTATGCACCTTTGGCATATATGTATCTAGGTAATCATAAAAGACTCGATTCTAGAAAAATTACCAAAATACCCCTAAAGTGTACCTTTGACCTATAAGTATCCCAATAACCTAGATAACTTGAAAATGATATAAAATGACAATTATAACCTCCATGGGCAACTTAGATATCAAGATTGGCCTAAAATGCAAAAATTGCAAATAGGTCTCTAATCTTTTCAAAATTACATTTTATACCCTTACCAAAAAACCAGAGGAATACAAAAAATTTTAATAATTTCTACACCACTCTAGAGAACTGGAGGAATGCTAGAAATATTTTTAAAATGTCAAAAATATCATATCAACCCTAAAATGCAAAGTTTTTCTAAATGATCCCTAAATTTTTTAACTTTGCAATTTAGTCATTGCAAAAAATAAACATATAATTAAACCCAAAATTTATCACAAAAAATCATGAAAATTATATAAAAAATCACATAATCAATTTGGCCAAGCACCTATAGCCTTAGAACAAAAATTTTGTAACTTTGCAAATAAGTCCTTAAATTTTTTAAAATTACAAAATGGGCCTAAAATAATAAAAAAATGCATAAAAAAATTCATACATTTTGGGATAAATAGGAAAACAGTTTGACAAGTATCAAGAAGCAATTAGCCAAGTGTAGATGGCTTTGAAACAAAATTTTTTTATTTTTGCAATTTAGTCACTAAAGTTTCCATATTTACAAAATAGGCTAAAAAATAAAAAACATCATAAGCAAGCCCATACATGATTTGGTTAGCATGATATTTCAACAAAAAAATGATTTTTTCATCACATATTTTTATGACCATTAGTATACATATATGTTTGAATTTTACCAAGCATAAATAAGCATTAAAACATAATAAATAATGAATAAGTCAATATAAATCAACATGAAAATATCAAGAAAAATAAGATATATATATATATATGAAAACAACAATACATCTACCAATAAACATAAATAATCTTAATGAAAATCAAACTATTTCTAGCGAAACTAAAAGTTAACAACAAAATCAAGAAATTTTGATCATATCCATCATACTTGGCCTTTCAACATGGATTAAAATCCATAAGCACAAGCATGATTTTGGCTGACAAAAAGGAAGAAGTGAAAAAAAATTAAAATTTTTACAAGTAAAATACCTTGAAAAAAGCTTGAAAATTTAGGAATTTTACTTTTTCTTCCGAAAATCTAAATATCTCAAAATGATGAAACCATCCCCTATTTATAGGGGATGGAAGTCGGCCAAGGGCGGAAGAAAATTCCCTTGGCCAAATGGATCCTAGAAATCTCTAGAATTTTAGTATTTATTTATTTTTAGATTAGATTTGATTTAAATTAGTTATTTTTGTCATTTGATGGATTACATCTTGCATGACATCATCAAACTCTAAAAATATGAAAATAATTTAATTTGAACATAAAATACATTATAGGGACTAAATTATAAAAAGTTAAAAATTATGTATTCAAAGAAATAAATTTCACATATCAAATTTAATTAAAAATTTAATCAAAATACGGTTCTTGGATATGTTAGAAAACAAAAATAGGCTCATTGGGCTTTTTGAAAAAATTAATGGGCTTATCGGGCCCATTAAAAAAATTTATAAGTTTTAAGTCCCATGAAATGGAAAAAGAAAAATTCAGCCAATTAAAAAAAATTTAACAAAATTTCATATAAAAATTCAAAAAGAAAATTTTAAAAAAAATTTATGTGCAAGAAAAAGGCAATTAAAAGTTTCATGCTTGTAAAATTTTGCAAGCAAAAACTTTCTCCAAAGAAAATTACCATTGGAAAAAAATGAAAAACTCATAAAATAAATTAAATTTTCAAAAACTAATTTAATATAAATCTAATGAAAATATTTGAAGTATTTTAAAAATTATAAACTCAGAAAAATCCTCTGAAAAAAACTTACGAATAACTTTACATCTTGTAAACCGAAAATTTTCAAAAATATATTCAAATTTTATAAAAATGAATTTTATCCAAGAAATTAATGAAAATATTTATTTATAAAAATAATAAAGGTAAAAATCTAAAATTTGGAATAATTTTTACTGAGAAAAATTTCACGAGTATGATACTCATAGTATTATGAAAAGTTTAAATTTAACTCCCAAAATTGACAATACAAAATCTTTTTTGAATATTTTTGATTTTTCAAAGAGAGTATCAGTATAAATACTGCAAGAGTGTCAATAAAACTATACAATGGCCAAGTTTACAAATGTAAGAAAAAATACCTAAAAATGGGAAATTTGACTGTGATAACATCTGCAGTAACAAATTTCAATATTTCAAAAGAATAAAATTAAAAGCTAATTTCTTACCTTGATATTCATGTTTTATCAAAGATTTGTTTCCTACAACCCTAGAAATGATTTTTCTATCACATGCACATGCGAGTATTTAAACACAGCAAATAGGTCTTTAACCTTTAAGGAGCGATCGTTAAATTCTTGGTTTCGAATATTTTTGGATTGAGAATAAAAGGGCCTGGATAAAATTAGGTGTCAAAATATCTTTATAAGGTTTTTGTAACAATTATTCAAAAGAAATCTTATAGATTAAGAAATACCTTAATTACATTAATAAAATATAATGTTTATATACATGAAATCACTAAATACTAGCTCCTTACAAACTATAATGATTGGCTTGTAAGGCTTACACTAACAATCTCCCATTAGCACAAAAGCTAATTGCTTATATGTTTAAGCCCCATACACTCCATACGATGACCATGTTTTTGCTAAGGTAGGACCTTAGTGAAAGAATCAACAACATTATCCTCAGTAGGTACTTGTTCCATACTAATGTTACGTCTCTCTATGATATCTCTAATGACATGATGTTATTGCACACATGTTTAGATTTATGATGAGTTCATGGTTCCTTCGCTTGCGTTATGACTATATTGTTATCATAATAAAGGGGTACTGGATCAATAATGCTTGGAACCACTCCAAGTTTAATGATGAACTTTTTCATCCAAACTGCCTTCTTCATTGCCTCACACGCGGAGATATATTTGGATTCTTGTTGAATCTGTAGTTGTTGCCTTTTTAGAACTTTTCTAACTGACTATAGCTCTATTGAGGGTAATACATAATAGTTTTGTGACTTGTAGTCATCCGAATCTAATTAAAAGCTAGCAGCCGTGTAACCCCTAACTCGAAGCTCAGCCCATCCATAAACGAGAAATATATCCTTAATCCTTTATAAGTAATTTGAAAGTTTTCATAGTAGTCCAGTGACCTTCACCAGGATTTCTTTGATATCTGCTCATGAAACTTAAAGCATATGATACATCTAGTTTAGTACATAGCATGGCATACATGATAGATCCAACTGTTGATGCATATGGAATGTCATCCATCTGTGTCCTTTCATGTGATGTCTTAGGACGTATCTCTTTTGAGTAGTATATTCCATACACGATAGGCAAGTTTCCTTTCTTAGAGTTTTCCATCATAAACGTTTTTTGAATCTTGTCTATGTACAAGGATTGGGATAAGCCAAGCATTTATTTTGATCTATCTTTATAGATCTTAATTCCTAGAATGAATGTATCTTCTTCTAAATCCTTCATGGAGAACTATCTTGATAACAAGACCTTAATGGTCTACGGCATTGGTATGTTATTTCCCATAAGCCATATGTCGTCTACCAATAACAACAAGAAAGTGATCACCTGCCATTTATCATTTTATAAAACATGGATAATCAGGATTCTTTTTGAAGTCAAATTCTCTACGTGCTTCATTGAATCTGATATTCCAACTTCTCGAATCCATAAATGGATTTTTTTAACTCATATACTTAATTCATATTTAACTTAGATATAAAACCATTAGGTTATGTCATAGACACTTCCTCTTGCAAATTCCCATTAAAAAATGTAGTTTTTACATCCATTTCCCATATCTCATGATTGTAATATATAGTTATTGCAAGCAATATTCGAATGGATTTTACCAAGGCAACCAATGAAAAGGTTTCCTCATAATCAATGCCTTTAATTTCACTACAGTCTGGCCTTATACATTTGCATGTTGCCATTTGCATCAGTCTTTCTTTTAAAGACCTATTTGCAGCTTATGTGCTCTATCCCTTCAGATGGGTCAACCAAAGTCAATACTTGGTTAACATCCTTGGCATCTATCTTGGATTTCATGGCATTAAACCATTTCTCAGAATCAATATCAGACATTGCTTCCGTATAAGTGGTAGGTTTAGTATCACTAGGCAAGCCATTTTTATCCATGAAAAATCCATATCTCTCAGGAGGTTGCCTGATTTTACTAGATCGTCAAAGTTCTTGTGTTTTTTGAGTGTTAGATGGAACATCTTAAGCTTTATCCCTTAACTTTGGTTCCACTGGAATGTTTATTTATGGCTCTTGAGCTTCTTCAAGATCAATTTTACTCCACTAAAGTCTTCTAGTAGAAACACTTTCTTCGAGAAGAAGATGTGTTTTGAAATAACTACTTTTGATCAGTCAGGTTGTAAAAGTAATATCCATAAGTTTCTTTAGGGTACCCATAAATTTACATTTATTTGACTTAGCTTCAAGCTTTCTGACACTATTTTTTTCATGTAAGTGGGGCAGCCTTAAAACTTAAGATGAGACAAGATCAGTCTTTTATCATACCATATCTCATATAGTGTCTTATCCATGGATTTGGTTGGAACTTTATTCAGAAGATAGGCAATGGTTGCTAAGGTATCCCTAAAGGGATATCAAAAGCTCTGCCTTAGACATCATAGGACAAACCTTGTCCTACAAGGTTCAGTTTCTCCTCTTAGAGACTCCATTGTGTTGTGGTGTTCTAAATGGAGTCCATTGTAACGGAATACCATTTTCTATCAAATGACCTAAGGATTCTTGACTTAAATATTCTCTTACGCGATTAGATCTAAGAGCAATAATTTTATTATTAATTTGTTTCTTTTGTCATAATATATTGAGATGCAAATCTTAACATATCAAAGCAACCTTTCAATCATCGTAGGGCCCTAGCCAGTCAGATGAATTGTTCATATAAACCTCTCACACCAAAATATTAGAGTGACTGGGTTAAGGAGTCATCGTCGATCTTTTTTGGCTAGGTGTGATCGGTCACCTATTAAAACCATTCACTAAAGAGTTACTAAACTCTAAAGGAACAATTTTACAACCTACATTTACCATAAGTCTATAAAGTTGGGCTCGAGAGTCGATTACACTATAAGTAAGGACTTAATCCATCGCATGATTCCTATTAGTTAGTACCAACAAATCACGTATCCTAATTTGGTTTTTTTTTTTTCAATTTTAACCACATGTATTCAATCATAATCCCCCTTTTATTCACCAAAGTAAAACTAGTATCACTAAAAATGTATCTTGATACTTTTATTAGGACTAGCTAGAGTTTACAACTAATTTAGAGCAAAAATAATTTATAAATGAAAATTTCCATAAAACCATTTGATTCCAAAAATGCTCACAATTGACTTCATGTTCACTATTTTTTTATCAATTTTGACTTCATTAAAAATAAATAACAAAAAAAAAAACACTTGGACTAAATTGAAAAAATCATAACTGTGAAAATAATATTAAAAATCAACTTTATTTAATTCAAATTGGAAGCTTTAATGTGAGCCATTAGGAACCTTTTATAGGACACACCTAGATCTATGGACACACTAAATATGTCTCTCAGATCAATTTTGAGGCATCTGAATGCCTCGAAATAGTGAACTCTAAATCTTGAAAGAACCAAAATAAGGATAAATTTGACTTTTCAAGCTCTCCGAATTTATTTTAAGATGTCCTTATCACATAAGATCACCAAACCAAATTCTAATGAATGCTTAATCACTATACTTCAACCAAAAAATTTTCAAAAAATGCTAGAAAATCATTTTGGCTGTAACATAAATTTTTTTATTGGAAACTATTGCATAAAAACATGATAAAAGTATGAAAAAATGATTATCCTCATCAAATACAGTTCATAATATTGATCAGGCACTAAAATAGAGCCATGCGAATAACTCAAGTTTCAAAATTTTTTTGTATTTGTTTGATCATGAAATCAAGTGTTTCGAAAGCCTGTTATGAAGCCTAATCAATTTGGATTATAGGAAAAATTCAAATGAAATTTTTAAGGGCTATAACCTAATCAAAATATATCTTTTTTATGAGTTTAACATGCTGGACTTCAATAGTAGCTCTAATGCGACTTCTTATCATAAAACCTTTCATCAAATTTTTAAAACATGTTTCTGGATGTTCAAACATCTAGCAACAAGACCAAATAGAATTTATAAATGTCATATATCAGGAAACAATGACTTCTAAGTGCTAAGACCTAGAACTACATTTTCTGACATTGGCAATGTGCTACAGAGTCATGCAAACATTTATGCTTTTACCGTTTTTATTCACTGCTATTTATTCCAAGCAAGTGAATAGCTACCAATGCCACTCACTTGTATGTTGTAACTAGAAAACAAAGTGACTTTAGACAACATGATTTGACTCACCTAAAAATTACCTAATCACTCGTAGTAAAGCTCACCAAGTTTAGACTTAGTAAAACATGTTTTTTTCACTTAGAAAATATTTTTATTTTCTCCCAATTGGCTCTAAACTAAGCTATTTTATTTAATATCCCCAAGTTACTCATAAAAGAGCTTATTAGACACAACCAAGCCTTGACTCACCTATTGATTAAGTGAACCAAGATTGGTGCTTGTGGGATATATCTAGAGAAAACAAGGTTTAACACAGCCCAAGCACTTTAACATGCATTGTCAAACATATAGAATACAAACCTATAGTTCTAGAAACTAGTCATCCATAAAAACTATTCTAACTACAAAATTCACCTTAGCTGAATCTACGTGCTTATCTAAACATCAATTTCTCATCAAATTTTCATCAGTTTTCAATCAAACACAAGCAAAAGAGCTTGACTAAATTCAATCATCATGATTAACATTCAAAACATGCCTTCAACATTTGAGCTCATCAATTGAACAATTAAGCTTCTAAATTCATTTAATTAAGCATAAATTTCGGCTTACCTAAGTTTAACTCAACTTAATTCATCTAGTTTTCATCATTTAAGTATTAATTAGGCAAAGCCCACTCCAATGCACCCAAATTCCACCATGGTCGAACTAGATAAAGGATTTAAGCTTATTCAAATGGTTCTCTAAGTTTAAGAACTTAAGTCGGGCTTGGCTACGATTCATATTCGAGCCATATTGTGACTTTGTGGTAACTCTATTGGGTATAGGTTCGAGAGTCAGGCCTAAAATTAATTACATGTTAACTAAGTTTTAATTGATATGTAATTTTAAATTCCTTTTTAAGAATTTTTTTCACTAATATTTATTTTGCACTAATCTTTTTGTCTTTTTTTTTGCCTTTTTGGGATTAGGATTGGGGATTTTATTTTTAATGTTATGTCATAGAAAGGTAAATTTGTCCTTTTCCCCACACTATCCACATTGTGTAATGGTTTTTCCTCTATTAGATATAGAAGAGGCATAGGTATCCAATATTTTGGGAATGGGTGAAGTAGCTTTGCTTTCTGAGGTGTTAGCCTTTGTCTAGCTAGCAAAAAGCTTATAGGGTGTAGCTTCCTATGTCTGCTTAAGATATTAGCCTCGTTACGTGCATGAAAGACACGTCCATTAGAATTAAACCTATTCCAACATAAATTCACGTTGAATAAGGATAGGGTACTTGTTAGTCCTTAGTCCTTTCTAGGCTTGAGGAATTCAAGAACCTAAGTAGTGGTTTGACCTAAACTGCATAGATTGGAACATACTAACCTTCTAGTCAAAGCCATGTGTGATTTTAGGTGTCACCAAAATTAAGGACACGTAAAGGGACAAAGTTATCTCTTTCCCTATATTTTCATACTTTTATTTGGATCATTTTGATATCTTGTTTGAATAATTTATGATTTTAATTGCTTTGAAATTTATTTATACTTTATTTGAATAATTTGTGAATTTCATTTTTTAAAATTTATTTGTATTGAATATTTTTAATGGTACTACTTTATTTTTTTCCTTTTTTTGATGCATTTTTTCCTCATATGCATACAAGAACACTTTGCTTTAAAAAGAATTCCAACTTAGATCAATTTTTATTTAACTTTATGGTGGAACCAGTACATGCAGCGATTATTTCTACGGAATTTGAAGAGGTCTATTCTGAGTCTAAATTCAACTCGAAAAAGGACAAAGACTGTACATCGAAGGGTTTTGTGTCTAAGTTGCCAAAGATCACACATTTAGACCTTCACCAGAATAATTTGGGAAAGTTAGTCAAAATATAAGATCATAGGGGAATGAAGCAAA
>JBBYHK010501843.1:4119-14401 GCA_038382065.1 Adansonia grandidieri | reverse complement strand
AATAATATAATAATTAAAATATTAAATTTAATAATATATCAATTAAAATATTTCTTCACTATAATAAAAAAAACTCCTAATAGACTTTCATGGAGGTTGAAACGGACTATTCATTCCACAGCATCTTCCCCCCTTTAAACCGAATGAAAGCTAGCACCAAAAAGGAAGAAGTAAAAACAAAACAAAGAAAAAAAAAAAATGAGGCTGCTGCAATTCCTCTGTTTCTTCCTATCCCTAGCAACTTTCTTGGCTGTTCCATCAGCAGACAAAATCTCTTTAGGCGCCACCCTTTACGCCTCAACCGCAAATCAATCATGGTCCTCGCCAAATTCCACCTTTTCAATCTCCTTGGTCTCCACAGCCTCCAACTCTTACATTGCCTCCATCAAATACAATGGTGGAGTTCCAATCTGGAAAGTTGGCAGCAGCCAGGTTGACTCCGCTGGGGCGCTCCAGTTACTCCCTAAGGGAGCCCTACGCCTCACCAATGGCTCAGGCGCCATTGTCTGGGGCTCTGGCACCCCCAACCGTGGAGTTTTTCACGCATCCCTGGAAGACTCGGGCCAACTTCGGCTACTCAACAATGCCAATATCTCAATCTGGTCTTCCTTTGATATTGATAACCCGACTGATACCATCCTTCAATTGCAGGATTTCACCATTGGGAAGGTTTTGCGATCTGAGTTTTATTCTTCTTCTTTTCTAAGATCAGGTAATCTAGCTTTGAGATGGAATGAAAGTGTTGCTTGTTGGAATAGAGAATTGAATTCGTCATTACTTGCTAATATAACTTCGGCCAGCTTAGTGTTGCAGCCTTATGGGATCCTGTCAGTCTTTGAACCTTCGTTGCCTAATAGAGAAATCGTCGCTTATAGTAGTGATTTTGCAGAAGGAAGTGATATCCTGAGGTTTTTGAGGTTAGACAATGATGGGAATTTAAGAATTTACAGTTCAGCTAGGGGTAGTGGGACAATAACCACGACATGCGCAGCTTTAACCGATCAGCGTCAGGTTTGGTTACTGTGGAAACCTCGGAATTTGTGGTTACGAAGTTTCTTCAAGCCTGATTTGCGAGTGTCCATCTGAGAATTTGGAGAATGTTGATTTGAATGATAGAAGAAAAGGGTGTAGAAGGAAAGTCGAGATTGAGAATTGTCCAGGGAACACTACCATGTTGCCATTGAATCATGCCATGTTTTTGACATATCCACCAGAGTTATCTTCTCAAGCTTTCTTCCTGGGGATGTCAGCCTGTCGATTGAACAGGCAAGCAAGTCGATCTTGCGTTGCTTCCACTTCTTTGGCTGATGGATCAGGGTTATGACTTGAAAATTTCAGGCTTTGTTAGTGGGCATCAGGGTCCAGCAATTCCTAGCACTTCTTATATTAAGATTTGTGGTCCACAAGCATAATATCCCAAGGAATTGGAAACGATCCTTTTTTTTTTTTTTTCAATTTTCAATAATCAGATTTACTCGAGAATACTGCCTACCTTTTAGGATCTATGCTTATAACGTTATAGAATTTGGTTAATGTAATAAAAAAAAAAACTTAAGTACCCATGTTCATTCATATTTTTCTTTTATAATTGCTTTTGAATGAGTTAATGCATTTTCAAATTGAGTTTGAGCCAACACAAAAGTCCAGATAACTATTATAAAATAATAAAATATATTTTTATAATTTTTTTAATATAATATATTTTTATAATTAAATTTTAGTAAAAAATCTTTTATTATTAATTAGTAATTTAAATAAGATCAGACTCAATTAAAAAATATATATTCAGAACCCAAAACAAACGATTAGCTCGACTATTGGATGGGTTTAGTTTCAAACTATTCTGCTTTCCATTTATTTCTAATAAAAATATTCCCTTTTCTGTTTGATCGGCGCCACAAGTATTTATATTTCTTTACATCAAGATGAGATATTGGAATTCAGTTCCTTGAAAAATGAAAAACATACACTAATTAATTGAAACCAAATGATGAGGTAGTTGCACTATTAATCTCCCTTTTGGTTAAATATGGGATGCTTATTCTCTTCACTACTAAAAGAAGTAGCTGTTTTTTAACAATGTAGGATATATGGGAGCACTATTTTGCATACAAAAATTGCTCTTGTACCAATTATGTGAAGGTAAAATTTTATTTTATTTTTTATAATATGAGTTTGATATTATAAGTCGAGTCCTTATATATATATATATATATATATATATATATGGTTGATGAATGGAGTTTTAAAATTTTACAAATGAAATTAAAAAAGTAACAAATATTTTTATTTTTTAACTATATCCTACGAGACATATGTCATAATATTAAATACACTAGTAAAGTTTTTAAACTTCATTGAATTAAATAATAATTCTTATAATTTACATTTTAAGTTACATCCATGACCTATTTATTAATTTTAAAGTAGAATCTATTATGTTTTAATCAAGAGATTGCAAAAATAAAGGGTTACAAATTACAATACAAAAAAGTCAATGTAATCAATTAAATTTTAGCAATATAATTGTATTTGTTGTATACATAAATTTTGAATCAATCCAATATCTCTATATATTGATCAAGAATACTATTTGTTCAGTAGATATTTAATAATTGAAAGTTTTTTATATCAAATAAATTATTTGACATTTTTAATTTAGTGAAAACTCAATGTACGTAATCTACGTAAATAGAATATGGAATAATATTGTTGGATTAAACAAAATAAAAGGTATAGAAAGTTAAGAAAGTGTTATTAAATGAATTTAATATTGTACTAGTATAAATGGATTATTCCTATAATATATATATATATATATAAACTAAATAAAAAAAGATTGGCACTGTTTAAGAATTGTAATTGATGCTCAAAAGCAAAATCTATTCATTCGTCATATATAATATAAATGATTCAATATTAATGAATTGTGTTTTTTCTACCAAATTTCCCTTCGCGCTTTCCTCCATTCAAAGGATTTTTTTAAGAAGATATGCGAATATGAATCAAATAGAATCGATAAGGGCCAAATTGATCTACACCCCTAACCCACCCATCCTTCCCCCTCCCCAAAAAATAATAACAATAGCCCATAAAAAAGATTCAATGGATAGAATTAGAAGTGTTCATAGTTGGATTATCTACCTAAGCAGAAAGATTCTTCAATATTTAAGAAGATTAAACAAAAAAAAAAAATTAGATCTAAAAATGAATTATGACAAAATACTGAAGCTTATTTAAAAAACGAACTAAGCTTTCGCTTCAACATTAAAAGTTAGAGCATTGTCTGACTTTTTTTAATTATATAATATATTATTTTTTTATATTTTTACATTACATAATATAATCTTAACATGTGAGATATTCGTTAAAAAAATTTAATTGACTGATTTGTCATTTCTCAAAAACTTAACTATTGATTAAGCACGGATTTTATGAAAATAAAAAACCCATAAGAAAAACCTTGTAAAAATTTTCTGAAACATGACTAATTTCTGTAGATGGTTTATTTGCTTTGTTTTCCTTTTTGTAAGACCATTATTGTATGTAACTAGGAAAAGAATCACACAATTTGTTTTGCCTAATGGCAACCATGCATAAATAAAGGATTGAAAGTGATGGTCAAGGGTTGTGTTTTAGTTTGAATCAAACTTTTTTTTTTTACTTTTAATATTCTCTTTTCAGTTTTTAATACTTAACCTCACAAGTTGTATTCTATTTTGAATAAAACTTTTTCAATTTTAAAATTTCAAATTTTAGGCGATTTAAGGAAATAGAATTACGAGGAGGTGACTCGCAATTTAGGCTGTATATCTAGACTTTTTTTAGGTGTTTTTTAAAAAATTCACTTTGATTGTGGGATAAAAACTAATCTGTTACCTGTGCGATGCATGGTGTAGTTTTATTTATTTAGACTTATATGTATATGTTTAGATTTAATCCGTATTTGATAAGAATGGGTTAAAATATTTTTTGCGCACTTTAAATTAGGATAAAATTATTTTTATATATATTAAAATATTTGGATAAATTTAATTTTTGAATATTAAAATTTTGAAAATTAATTAATTGAATAAAGTTATTTATAAAAAAATTTTTATTTGTTATTAGAATATTCAAAAGATCTTTCAAATTGAAAAAAAAATCATAACATATTATAGAGTGCATTAATATAACTTTAAACTATAACGTAAAAGTTTCCATCATTTTCATATTAGTTTTCTTCAATGTGCAGTTATCTCCATCTTTTACAATGATTTTCATACACTTGCATGTTTATATAAATTTAAGATATATTTAATTTTTGAAAATAAATAATAATTTTAAATGTTTAATAATGAATGTCATAACTTTCTAATGTGTGTAAATTCTTTTTACCAGAGTTTCAAGAATATCTTGGTCTTTAGTATTTATGTTGCTTGCCAAACCTTAACACTTTTCATAATCTTTGAGCTGCACATTTGGTACAGAATGGCTTTCTTGTAAGTACTGAAACGACATTATTTTAAATTTCGAGTAAGGAGTGGTATTAGATTGTAAAGATTAATTTCCCAAAAAAAAAGATTTAATTAGATATAGTAAAGTATTTATCTTTTGTATTTTTTTTAAGTAAATATTGACTTTTCTCTTTATAACAAGTCTATTGAACACATGTAACTATGAATTTTGTATTTCCATGAACAAAATTTAAATCATTAAGTTCTATTTCAAATATAGCTTTTCAGTTTTTTTTTCCACTTTGGCATCTCCATCGTCCTGTAAATAATTATTGTAAAAATAAATAAAATAATCATAACATTAATAAGAAGTTAAAAATATATTGTGTAAATGATTATAAACTTTTTTTTTTTCATAATTTAAAACCCATTAGCTTTTCTATCTAGAAGAGTAAGATAATTTAACAGTTAACTTATACCTATGATGAAGTCCAATAACTTATACCTATGATGAAGTCCAAATGATAATCAAGCTTAGTATAGGTCGATTAATAATGCAAAAATATGAATAAAACAAATGTGGCAATTTTGATTGTTTAAAGAATATTTCCACAAATGTTTCTTAAACTGTATTATAGTATGTAACTTTTAATAATACCTTAGAATCGTAAGTTGGATTAGATGCACACAACCCATGCAGCATAGCCTCAATCAACTTCTATCATGTTTTTCTGTGTACCACACATAACAAAATAATATCATCCATAACTTGTGCCAACTTGCATTATAGTACATCGGCAAGTGTACTTTTACACCTATTTGTAATAAGGATAAAAATAATTTTTATATAAAGATTATATGTATAAAATTAAACAAAAATTATTTAAGTCGTATCCATAATTTTTATCCTGAGTAAATTGTCATGCATGAACTAAAAAATTTAAACTATGGATTTCCTATATGCAAATGACATTTTTTTTTTTTGGAAGAGATGCCTTTTTTTGGTTGGGGTGACATACTTTTGGGCTCAAGAATTAATAGTTATTTGACTATATTTAGATGATAAACCATATTATTAATTTTTCAAAATACACTACATATTATTGAATTTTATTTTTGTGAATATAGTTATACAATATAGATGTTTTTAAATACTTTACTATTGATAAATATGTAATTACCTATTTAGTATTGCAAAAGCTTCAGGTATAGCCAAATCTTTGTATACCTATGTTGCTGGAATGGATGACAAATTGTATTAGTCTCATTTGAATGTTCAATAAGAAACAAGGGCTACATAATTAATGTTAAAATTAGATTAATTTAAATATATTAAGTTTTTACCCATAAATCACAAATTAAACTTCAATAAGAGTTGGTGGAAATTTGATAAAATTATGTCTTTCTATCATATGCAACAATAGATAATAAACTTCAGTCGAGTTCTTTCATTCTGAAAAAAAGGCATTTAAATCACAAGAGAAAGATTGGATGATGAAATTGCTAAGTGAAAATGATAGGAAGGCTGCAATTGCATTTTTTTTTGTTAATAGCGTTTAAGGGTTTCCACTATTTACCATTAAATTGCTTAACATTGGTTGATGTCACAAGTTATACAATGGTTTCATTTTGGTTACTCAAAATACTATCAATAATTTGATATGCAACTTCGCTCAAAGAGTGGTTTCCATTACTTTTTGCTATGATTGAAGATAAAAAGAAAAATTTTAGTTAATTAATTAATTTCAAATGAATACGTTATTAATTAATTGTTAAAACATATCCTGCATTTGTATTTTTATAACTCTTTTCTTTACTTGTCCAGCAACCCCACCCAAAGAGTGGTTTCCATTACTTTCCGCTTTGATAGAAGATAAATAGCAAAATTTTAGTTAATTAATTAATTTCAAATGAATACATTATTAATTAATTATTAAAACATACCTTGCATTTTTTGTAACTCTTTTCTTTACTTGTTTACCCAAAACATCTTGATCCACAATTATACTTATCTTACTCAATATTTTGATTACTTTTTTTCCCATAAAAACAACTTAAAATCACAATTTGTCAAAATAGTTATACTATATGAAATTAAAAGCATTATATAAAATTGAAATCAATGTACTTGTCAAATATGTGTTAACATGTGTTAATATTATAGCATGTTGGAATGACATCAAACTTTAAAAACTTAAATTTATGCCTCTTAATCAAATCATTTGAAACTATAACAAGCTTAACAAATGTATTGGCTTTGAAAAAGATCATCAAATCATTGTTCACTATTTGATGGGTGCTTGTTACATTACCAACTTTGACATTCTAAATAATAAACATACTCTCTTCCATCAAAAGTGTACAACACTTATCTTCCAATTTTTTACACTCCATTGCATGGATGTGGTCATTATATATTTAAAAAAAATAGTGATTTAACAATTTTGTTAAAGATAAAAGACAAATTTTTTAGGTTATAATTACATTTAAAATTTAAAAATTAAAATGATTATATTTGCATCTAACACAATCATTCCCAAACTAATAACTTCTCTTTTCGTATATTTACATCATCCCAAGTCTTAGTGATTTTGACTTTAACTTTCTATTAATCTCCAATAATAGAAATTTGTCATAGGAGATGATAATTCTACATCATAACTTATGATAAATAAATGAAAATTTTTTATTTATTTAATATTAATTTATATTAGAACAAAGATATACATAAAATTTGTAAATAAATAAATTTAAATCTAAACATTAAATAGAGCACTTAACCTTTAGAAAACATCATCAAAGACCTTGCTAGATACCACATTATTTTATAGGATATAATGATCATTATTTTCAATTAAAAATTTTAGTCCACTTAGTTTAGTTACTCTTCAAGCGGCAACATATAATTGACTATAAGTGAAAACTAATTTTGGCAAATAAACATTGACATTTTCAAGCATTTGTCCTTGACTTTTGTTTATGGTCATTGCAAAACAAACTTTGACTGAAAACTATCATTCTGTTAAAGCAAATGGTCATCTTGATTCTCAGGGGGAAATTTCTAACCAAGGGATGAAGAACCAATCCCAACATTACTCTTGATTATTGTTTCAGCTTCAATTAACCTCGAGTCTAATTTAGTGACAATCAATAGTGTATCATTGCAAAGCATGACACTTTACTTTCTATTGCACAATAGACTGATGGGAACCTTAACTTTCAAGTAATTTCATGATTAGGTACCTGGAGAAACTTAAGCTTATTCAAAAATTCTTAAGGTTATAATAGATTGTTCTTCAACATTACCTAATGCCAAAGAAATCTTATCCGCACTAAGATTATTTTTAATTTGCTTGGTGTCGTAATATACTGAGATGCAAATCTCAACATATCAGAGCAAATAACACTTTAATCATCATAGGGCCCAAACTATCAAAAGAAATTGCTCGTTCGAACTTCTTGTACCAAAATACAAGATTGCTATGTTAAGAAGTCACTATCGATCCTTTTGGGCTAGGTATGAATAAACATCTATTAAAACCATTCACTAAAGAGTTACAATACTTTAATGGAATGATTTTACAATCTATGTATTCAGAGATTTATCAAATTGAGTTTGAAAGTCAATTACACCATAAGTAAGGACTCAATTCCTCTAACAATGCCCAAAAATTAGTACCAACTAATCACATATATCCGAATTACATTTTTTTTATTTTAGTTATTCAAATATTTAACCATAATCCTCTTTTTATTCATACAAACAAGCGTATATCGTAGAAAAAAAAACATGTATCCCAAAACCTGTATCGAGAACCTATGAGAGTAACAAAGTGTTGTATGAGACTAACTCAAATTTAGAGTTTAATTCAAAGCAAAAACTTTTTCTCAAATGAAAAATATCACAAAAGTATATGACTTTAAAATATTTATAAACTAGGTATCAAATTAAAATTATTTATAAAACTTGGTTTTATTTAAAAGAAATTATAAAATGAGACAAAAAGACTAAATTAAAGAAAACACAACTTAAAAAATAAAGCTAAAAATCAAATTTTTATTTAGTTTTTATTAACTTGAGAACCTTGACGTGAGCCACTAAAAACTTATTATTAGACATCCTTAGACTTAGTGAGCCTTGGAATGACACTTCCGGAATCAATTCCAAAGCATCCAAATGCCTCGAAATTGTAGACACCTAAACCCAGAGAAACCCTAAAACTAGATCGTTTGACATTTCAAACTCTCCAAATTTATTCTAGACTATTCTTAATACATAAAACCACAAACTAAAATTATTGTATACTTCAACTTAAAAATACTCAGAAAATCTTAGGAAATCATTTCGGGCATCAAATGAATTTTTTAATGGTACGACATCACACAACATATCCAAACAGCTTACTTTTTGAAATTTCTTGCTGATTCATCTGGAATACCCATTAGGGAGCCATACATGGTTGGAAAGCTTATTTATCCTATTTTAATATAGAAATATGAGAAAAATCTATCAAAATTGTTATCCACACTGAAAACATTTCCCTTTATAGCTTGTGTTCTAAAACAAAGTTGCTCATATTGCAGAATTTCTTTCGGATATGTTCGACCATGAAATCAGAGATTTCAAAAGCCTATTATGTTGCGAGTTCAATGATGATTATAAGAAAAATACTAACAAAAATTAATATCGCCAGCAACATAGACAAAAATATTTGATATTAAGAAACCATAGCACTAGAAAACTACAATAATTCTAAAACAATGTGTGAACAGAAACAATTATTATGAATTTTTCTAACTAACTTCTGGACATTTGAATGTCTGTTAGCTAGGCTAAAGACATTCTATATATGTCAAAGGGAGGGAAACAACAAAAATCTCTAAGTGACTCGACCTAAAACTCTAAACACTATTATTGACAAAAAGCTTCAGAGCCACGAATGACTCTTTTTGTTGTGTTTATTAATATTCAAATTATTCTAAATAAGTGAGAGGCATACCAATGCCACTCACTTGAGTGCTGTGACCAGAAACCAAATGGATCTAAACATTAGTATCAAACACACCTGAACTATCCATAATGGCTCACAACAAGACTTTACAAGTTTGGTTCATAAAAATTAGTTAAAACGCTTAGAAAATATAATTTTTAGCTCCAAATCAGCTCTAAATTCAAGGATTTATTTAAATGTTCCCAACTTATTCATGAAAGAACTTATTTAATAAAAGCAAGACTCCACTCACTAATTGATTGAATGAGCTAAGGCTTAATCTTGGGGTTTTTTTTTTTTTTTATAAAAACTCCAACATACAGTATTCTACCTATCATTATCAAATAGCAACTAATCAACCATAAACCTAATCTACCAAAACTAGCTTGGTTAAATATATCAATGCCAAAGCATGCTCATCTATCATGAAATTTCATCTCATTTCTCATCAATGAACAATCAAAGTGAGGAAAGCAAGCTTGATTACAACTCAATAGCATGTTATGATCTTAACTTAAGATTTTAACCATTTAAGCTTAGATCTAAACATATAAGCTTAGGATTTTATCAGATTAAGTCTAATAACTAAGCTTAATCTAACTTGATTCATCAAGATCATTACATCATGAATCAAGAATGGTTGAATCCACGAAAGCATGAAAACAAGTTTGTCGAATTCAATACAAGCACAATCAATAAAGATTCAAGCAAAACATTATGCTACAAGATAAAATTAAAAAGGCTGAGTGATAAATTTCCTAATTAAGCTTCTTCCGCTAAGAAAATGAGAAAATATTCTAGGTTTTTTATATGAATGTGTAAAGTGTTAAAGATGTGAAAAGTTTAAAATGAACA